>CAJHQQ010001503.1:0-94234 GCA_905132885.1 Moricandia moricandioides
GAAAACGGGTGTCACAAAATTGTTCTTCCTCAACATCATGAACATGAAAATGAGCAACATGACAACGATCATTCAGACGAACACAGTGCTGCAGAGGATGAAATTCAACAAATCCCGGAGCAACTTTTTTTTTTTTTTTTTGCCGACAATCCCGGAGCAACTTGCTATTGTCAATACTCATCCTATGTCAACAAAAGCAAAGGCTTGTATTGTAAAACCAAACCCCAAATATGTCTTGCTCACTAATATTAATGTTCCTTGCAAACCTAAAATGATTGCATTGCAGCAGCATTAAAAGATCCTCGATGGACCAATGCTATGAAGGATGAAATGGAATCTCAGAAACAGAACAAGACTTTTCATTTGGTTCCTTATGATTCTTCAAATGAATGTTTTAGGCTCCCGATGGATACACAGAATGAAGTTGAACATTGATGGAACAAAGGTCTGTGAAAAGCTCAGTTAGTGGCAAAAGGTAATGATCAAGAAGAAGGAATAGATTATTTGGAGACATTCAGTCATGTGGTAAGAACTGCCACAATTCATTTAGTTCTGAATGTTGCTACTTCCAAGGCTCAGAGAGAGAGAGGCATGGAGAGAGAGAGGCGGAGAGAGAAAGAGCTCAAGCTCCTTTCATGGAGTTCGAGAGAGAGATGCAGCGAGAGAGAGATTGACGGCCATAGAGTGAAGAATGATACATATATCATAGGTTTAGGTTTGTAATATTTGAATTGTATCAGGGGTAATGTTGATATTATATCATTTTCCCAGAACCATCTCCAACCAGATGGTTCGATTTGGTCCAGCCGGCTGGTTTCTAAAATGGGAAAAAATGTTTTTTGGCCAAGAACATATATATTGTCCCATTAGACTAATCCCAAATTTTTTCCATTTTTACCTATAATACCCTTTATATTTTTTGGAATAAATCAAAAGAAATAGTTTTGATTACCAAAAATATCATGAAAAAAATAGGAACAATGAAACAATATCATACCAATGTTAAGGTATTTTTTTGGGGTCCTAAAACTTGTTGAATAAAAATTTCAGATTTTGTTCTAAGGATTGTAGACTTTAGATTCTACGAAAATTGAGTTGGTGGAAATTGAGATCCACGTTTTGTTTACAAATCTACTTTGCTTAGAATATGTAATCTACTTAAATAAAAATTATCTAAAAATATTTGGAATCAAGATTCTACGGTTAACCTACAATTCTAAAATTTTCAAAATAAGCAATCTACAGTCATCTCTGAAATTTAATATGTGTAGAAATAAAGTTCAAATATGTTAATTGTATTCTACATATAATAGAATGCAGATTCTACGAATAAATATGAACAATTTCAAAAATATGAAAAGTGTAGTTATAAAAATATTTTGTTTTCATATTTGAAAAAATTGAATTTTTGCATAAAAATTAATTTCATTTTGGAAATATTTTTTTTCCATATTAGGTTTAGATAATTTGGGGGTTTTCCCATTTTCTTTTTAATTTATTTTTTTCTTTTCAAAAAATAGATATAATTAGTTTTACAAATAAAATTAAGTTAATTTAGGGGTATAATGGGTATATCGTAAGACTTTAGTCTAATGGGATAATTACACATTGATTTTATCCTAATAAGAAAATATATGTATTTTTTTGCCTGAAAAACAATTTCCTTCAAACCTAAATTTTAAAAAATATCTAGATGAGTTATCCGAATGAATTGTACTTTTAATGCTTAAATGAACAAAATTATTATCTCCATCTATATGTTCCATCTGGATGGAAAACCCAACTAACACTTAATTGCAAGAATGAGTCGGTAATGACCATCACGTAAGCCATCAAAATGGCCGCATTACTAAGAGGGAGTAGAAGAATAGACTTAATTAGATGAAGTAAAGATTAATAAACATAGTATATGTTTCTATCTTTTGTTTTCTATAGTGTTAAGAAGAAATAATATTTAATTTAGTCACACACGTGAGACAACATAGTTGGCAAAATCCTATATTTTCTTCTGAAACATTTTTATACTAGATTATCAAAACCCTTAAGGATGATTTAAGGGTCAGATGATGGGTTTGTTTAGCTGAAGGGTCAGCTTAGACTTAACCCTAAACAAACAATTTTCTTGGCTTGATAAATTAAACAAATTGTATACAAGTCTACGTACATGAATCTTGGTTATTTGTAAAAGCATACATGGGATGATGATTAAGAAATGTAAGTTTAGTCTAACGAGTTTAACAGATTATCGGACAAATATAACTTCTATTTTAGTTTGACAATTGTCATCAAATACTCGAGATCGTTCACGCATGACGCGACATTTATATAAAACGGTAAAGAATAAATAGAAATTTATAAAGTTGAAAAAAAAGAACCAATGGTTGAGGAGGCATAGTTATTTCGCGGAGACACGGAGCCGTTTCACCGTCACCTTCAAATCTCACTTTTCCTTCTCTCTCATAATCACCAACTAGTTAACCACCACACCCCATTTTCTATAGAGAAATAACGTAGGATATCAATAAAAAATATATAACAAAAATAGTATTCAAATAAAAAAATGATTAGAGCAAGCTTTATCAAATGGTATAAATATACATTTATATCTTTATAGTTAACTAATCGAGATTTGAGTTTATAGTTATATGGTGAGGTTTTTGAGGTAAGGTTTAATTTTTTTTAAAGTAAACAATTTTTTAAAAAAATTCAAAATAAAAAAGGCTATCCCGGTTGAGTTATTTTTGTGAAAAAACTTAAAAATGATTATTTGAAAAAATTAGTCTTTTATTTTTTTAAAAAAAATATTTTTAAAAATTAAATAAATTTTTTTCCTGCTTAATTTATTTATATACATTTTATTGTTTACACAATTTAATCAATTTTCTAATAAATTTCATCCAAAAAAGATTAATAGAAACGGGGGATTTAGTGGGGATTGAATTTATATAAAAAGTTTGTATATTGAAAAAATCTATCAAAATAAATTTCTATAATTATTATAGGAATTAAGAATATGAAGTATTTTCAAAATCTTATTTTATGAGTTAAATTGTTTAGAATATAAATCATACTAACACAAATTTTCATATAAAATTATTAAAATATAAAATTTTTGAATAACAAGAGAATTTGTATGAAATTATAAAATCATCAAACCAATAACATCAGAAAATGAAAATTTTAACGATCAATATCAATCTAATTTCCACCAACAAACCATAAGTATGTGTTGATGCCGTAATGATTCTATTTGCAAACAAATACTCCCTCCATTACAAAAAGATCTATGTTTTAGAAAAAAAAGTCGTTTCAAAAAGATACATTTTTTATATTTTCAATGCGTTAATTAATGGTAAATTATAAATTTCAAAATGTTTATTAAAATTTTATTGGTTAAAAATTATGGGGAATAGTTAATTACAAAAAACTATGTATTGGAAACGTAAATATTATATATTTTCTTAATTAATATGAAAATTCTAAAATATACATCAATTTGAAACAAAAGGAGTAGGTTCATCCATATTGAAACAAAGGGAGTAGGTTCATCCATATATTTATCCTCCAATTAAAATGTTAATCATTAAATAAAATAAGAATGGCCCATTACTTAACTCTAGTATCAATGTAACTCTCTATATATACATTGGTCTTCATCTTCCATAAACATTGAATCCACTGTCGGACTCTCTCTCTCTCTCTCTCTCTCTCTCTCTCTCTCTCTCTCTCTCTCTCTCTCTCTCTCTCTCTCTCTCTCTCTCTCTCTCTCTCTCTCTCTCTCTCTCTGTGTACTAATATCTCTTTCTTGCTTCAAAAGCAAATCTTCTTCAAGTTATCGTGAATCTCCAAGATAATAGCAAACCAGGAGAAAATTAAAAACATTAATTAAATATTATCTGATACTATGAGTTGCAATGGTTGTCGTGTTCTCCGGAAAGGTTGCAGCGAGAGTTGCATCCTTCGTCCCTGTATCCAGTGGATCGAATCCGCCGAAGCTCAAGCCCACGCCACCGTCTTCGTCGCTAAATTCTTCGGCCGTGCCGGTCTCATGTCCTTCATCTCCTCCGTACCGGAATCTCAATGCCCTGGTACTTAACCAGATCTTCTTCTCTTTAAACGGCATCGTTTTCTGATCGTGTTAGGGGTATTTTGGTCATTTGCAGCTTTGTTTCAGTCCTTGCTCTATGAAGCTTGTGGAAGAACTGTGAATCCGGTGAACGGTGCCGTTGGGTTGTTGTGGACGGGGAACTGGAATATCTGTCAAGCGGCGGTTGAGACGGTGCTCCGCGGTGGTTCTTTGAGACCGATCCCGGAGCTTCTTACACGTGACGGTGGGTTCGGAGGATTTCCGTCGCCAACTTCCGACGAAGCATCTGAGATTTGCACGGAGATGATGAATGATTCCGGTGACCGGAGTATCTACCACCACAGCCGATTCTCAACGGCTTCTCCGCCAAAACGGAGACGATTAGCGTCAGAACAACAACAACAACCGTCGTCGGAGTTAGGTTTCTCTCTAACCCCTACTTTCCCGATTAGAACGACACCGTTCAAAGAGGAAACGCGTCGACCGGAAACACCGTCGATGGACTCGGAGGAATCCGTTACGACGGCGCCGTTTCTGGTTGTACACGGTGGAGGAGAAACGGCAAAGTTGCTCAACCTTTTCGCTTGAACGGCCTTGTTTTTGGTTCTGAGGTTAAAAATGTAATTTTGATAAACCTTTTTGCCTCTTTGTGGGAATAATATTTTGGGAAGTTAACACACTGGCAAGTTACGTGATTATTTGGTTCTATCTGTTTAATTATGACAAATTAGCCTAAGTCATTGAGAGAGTAATGATAAAGACTTAGTGGTAATGTGTACGATGAATGAGAATATACAACACTAAATAATAATCATGGGTAAAGTCAGCATAAACATTATACACATCTTCCAAAACACATGTTGGGTATTTGCACCCAGCATACTTCGATTCATTGAGGACCAACATGTTGCATTTGCGTATACACACATGATCATAGATTTATTATACACATTGAGATTTAATAATAATCTTGACTACCATCTATATATAAACATGATAAGATAGTTCTGCTACTGATATATTTATTCACTTCACTCGGGTCGATTCGATTTCGATGTCTTTACAATTAAAATACTTTTAACTTCAATATATATATATATATGTTCTTTAGCAATAGATAAATTATATATTATACTAATTTTATAATAATTTTAATTATAAATTATTTACTATTTTATCAATCAATTTATTAAATAAATTAGTGAGAACATATATCCTGTGTCTCTTAGCACTGTTCATCTTCTCCTCCTTCCATCTTTAAGCTTCCTGCGTTTTCATGGAGGACCGGCGCGTGGTGGCTTCTTCAGCACTGGCGTCGGTCCTAAGCTCTTGTTTTACTTCATGTTTACTTCATGGATACTCGGTGTGTGACTGTACTTCCGTTTTTGGAAGGAGATATGCTTTTACCAAATCGACTTTTACTTTAGATCTGGTGTGGATTCTCATCATAAAAGTTCCGGATCTATTGATCTACGGTGTAGCCTAGCTACAATAGCTTTTATCCCCGAATCGCGTTCTAGATCTGTTTAGTTCTGTTGGTTTTGCGTTTCTCCTTCGCTATTGGTGTGATTTTCTCTTGCAGATGTCGTCTTTTCGGTTGGAGTTTGCTATGGACTTCGCCTATCCCATCCTTTTGCCGTTCACGGCCTGCGTTCCCTTGTAGGATTAGGTGGACTTCGCTCTTAGTTGCTCGTTTCAAATCTTGTGGTGATTTGTGTTCTTTATGGCTTCATACCTAGGAGTTCAACAGTCTTTTTGACTCAGCCGCTTCCGGGGGTGTTTGGTAGAAACAGAAGGTTTCTTTCTTGCCGGTTTATGAAGTTCTTGTTACTTGTTTCTGGAGGTGTTTCCTCGCTGTTCTAGGAGTAAGTGGTTTATCGGTGGTTTGGCCGAGGGCATTCCCGTTAAGCAGTTCATGGATTCTCTAGAAGTTAGACATGTCTGTAAGTGTAGATTATTATCAGTGGTTTGGGAGTTAGTTGCTTAGTTTAATGTTGTTGTTGTAAGCGCCCTGGTATGTTTCATTTGGGCTAATACTTCCCCAATGTGAGATCTCGTTTCCGAGGATAATCTGTTGTTCGCCGGCCTAGTTAACCACGGATAGTAACTCCGTCCGTTGGTGTTGTATCATTCTATCTTAAATCATAATAATTCAGTTGGGAGAAAAAAAAACATATATCCTGTGTAACATATTTCTTTTATAATATATTACTACTGTTTTATCATCATTACATAGAGTGTATGATTACAGAGTTGATAGTTTACACAAACTCTAAGAACAAAAACAAAATTGATTAGGTGCATTACATGAAGTACAAAACATCGTGTTAGTATAATAATATATGTAATGTAATATGATAAGTATGAATTATATAATTCTGTAGTTGGATTGAACCAAAAAAGTTGTGAGGGAGAGTCGACTTTTGGACGATGCTAAGAGTCGTTTACTACTTACCTTCGTGGAATCTTCTGCACTTTTTATCTTTCGTTTTTCTTTTTCCTTTTCTGATTCTTCTTCTTCTTCTGCTTCACAAAAAAATAAAAATAATAACAAGGTATATATATATCTACTGTGCTTTGTGGATGATGGCGTATAAAAAATTTAATAGACCAATGACATCTTTTACACACCAATAATATGTTGATTCTATAAACATTATCTTTTTTAGGCTTCGTTGATATTAAAGCAGATAGGTAAATGTCAAACTAATAAAATAGGAAAATCCGGGAGAAATTGTTAAAAATATTATAAATTAATTATTATATTTTAAAAATATAGACTATCAAAATATATTAACATTTTGAGTTTACATTTTAGTGATTATTGTTTAAGGTTTAATGTTAAAAGGGAGATTTTGAGTTTCTAAAATTTTTATAAATATTTAAAGAAATTAATTAAATTGATTTTCATCAAAAATTTAAAATATTTTTGAAAATAATCATTTATTAAAGGTAAATTTAAAAAAATAATATCTAACTTATGGCAAAAATAAAATATTTCCAAAATCCAGTGAGTAATTGCGATTACAAAACCATATTATTCTGTTCAATCCCAAACAGAATGAAAGATTGTCCTCTCTTACAACAAAAAATTGTGTGAAAACAGGGATGAGGTTGTGTTTGAAGAGAAGAAGTAATATGGAGATCTTATGAAGTGGGATCAACTTAAGTCGAAAACGACACTTATTTTGTAACAAAAAAATTTCTCTAAAACGACATTTATAATGAAATAGAGGGACTAGTATTTCAGACCAACCACCAATTTGGCAAACAAATGCTTGTGGTCCACGTCACTCTCCCTTCTTTTTCTGACCACCTGTCTTTTTATATAATCTCGTTAAATATTTTTAGTTTTGTCTTCTTTTTTTGCTACTTTTTGGGATATTTTTTTAGTTTTTGTCCCTACCAAGTTTCTCACGACTTATCATTGACAAACCTTCTCAGCTTAACAATTATATTTAAAAAATGATTAGTGGACACGAAAAAAAAAACAGAGAATATTGCATAATACAAAGGTGAAACTTTGATAAAATGAATGCTTTATTTATTTGGAATGCTATATTCGATTAATAGTTGCATGAACAAATATATATATATATATATATGTTTTGTTTTTTTTTAAATAAAGAAAAGGTTTCGTGTAAAGGAACCCTGAAATTTAATTATCTTTCCAAGATGAACATTCGCTTCAAAAACGGAAGTCAGTCTTATAAACTCAAAATAATCCGCAATATAACTTTTTTCATTGAACGAAGGTTGTATCAATGAATGAGTTACAAACATTATGCCATTTAACATATTTTTATTTTTTGTTAAAATTAGTTAGAAGATGCTCAATAAACAAATCACGTTTAGCTGTATAGTTTCTTATCCAATCATAAGAAATTTGCGGTTCATTTATACCAATATTTTGAAATGAAGATTTAGGATCTCAAAATTTTAATAATTGTCACTAATTTAACCATTTCCAATATATTACTATAATGTTTTTTTTAATCTTGGGGTTTAATTGGCAAAGCATTTACAAAAACATTATGCTCTTTATTATCTAATCAACTATTAGTACAACAAAATTTAGAAGATGCAAATGCTTTTTGGTCAATGCTTTCAAATGGAGTTTGTGTTAGAGCATTTACAATTAAAATATTTTAAGATAATATTGTATAATTAATTTATTGTATTTTATAACATCAAAGATTATGTTTATATTGAAAACATAAGTTTATATTTTCAAAGCTACAATTTACAATTAAAATATTTTTTATTTTTATTTTAAAATGAATAGTATTTGAAATTAATATATGTATAATTAACATGATAACTTATTTTTATAACAAAAATTATATTAACATATTATAAATATAAATAAAATTATATTATTTTATAATAAATTAATTATATATTATATATTAACTGCAGTACCAATCACATTAATAGTTATATATGAATCATTAACTGCAGTACCAATCACACTAATAAATACATTAAGGAGAGCATATTTCTTGTATAGCATACCACTAATGTTTTATCATAATTTCTATCAATTAAGGCTTTGATCGAGATTTTTTTTTGACTAAATAGAAAAACCGCTTAGTATATCTTTTATTGGTAGACAATTTCACACACATGAAATTAAAAATTATGTATCTAAGATTATGTTTGTTTTTACAGATATTTAATTTCGCAATTTCATCAATACAAGGATTGATTATATTGTGGATGATGACTTTTGAAATTAGAGGATTCATTTCTTTTTGAAAAGTGCGAATGTATCTTGCAGAAAAAGAAAAGAAAAATAAAGTCTTTGCACAACTAAATAAAATATAACTATTTTGTTCTCGTGTACCCAGATGCAAGTCTAGTGAAATTAGTCTTTGAATTTTAGAAGTTAGGCACAGTTAGAACACTTCTAATAAAGATTGTAGTTCTAGGAGTTTTAATATATATATATATTAGTTGGTCCGCGCTAAGCGCGGAAATGTCTATTATGTTTATATTTGAATTTTGTGTTTATTTTTGAAGGGTTTGGTGCTATTATGTGTTGATCATTTTTCTTTTGTTATTTTTGTTATTTTCTTATCTTTTTTTCGTTGAATTTTTTTGTTGTAAAATGATTCAATCTCAATTTTGCTCGGTTAACTAAGTTTTCTAATACGATTATTGTGATTGTTTAAATAACTTTATGTTTTATTTGTATAATGTCGGTGTACATTTTTCTAATTTGTTTGTTTTGTATAAGTCATCTAGTTACACTTCTTTCTTTATTTGTTTTTGTCATTTTATTTGATATTGCGTCTCTTTTTGAACTCTTTATGTATTTTTTTATTTTCTTATCAATATTGAAATTACATTTAATTTTTTGAAGTTAATATGTAACATTTTTTTATTTTTCAAAATTATTTGGATATAATAACTTTAGATCTTATGTTCACATAACTTAGGATTTATTTATTTTATTTTACTTTCAATAATAATTTACATTAACTTTCACTATTTTGTTATCATCTTTTTTATAAATCATATAATTGCTTAACTATTAAAACATTTCACAAAATGTAAATGTGTTATTTTATTTTTGATATTTTTTCTATTTTGAATTTAATATTAAGCAATTTTCTTATAGCTATAGTCATCTGAATTTAACATAGAAATATGGATATTTTCTATTTTATACGTTTATTTCTTGAATTTAGTGACATTTTAAATTAGTTATGCAACCTTTAAAACCTACTAATTTTATTAGTCATAAAGATAAATTGTTGTTTGAATTTTGTATATGTTATTATATTTAATGTCTAAGTATACCATGTTATCCAAATAAATATTATGATATGCAAAACAAAATGATATTAATTAATTTTTAGAATATGATTTTTGACATCAAATTTATTTCATATAAATGGCTTGTCACATATTAACAATTTAATATATATTATTATTAGATTGAACATTTTTATTGTATTTATTAACATTCTAATTTTACTTAAAATTATTTACTTGTATATAATGTTAAAAGTGTTATTAAGTCTAAGTTTTGATTAACACTGGTCATTAATTTTTTCAATAGAAATTTTAAAGCTTAACACACATAGATTAATATAACTAAATTTATTAATACTATTTTAAGAAGTTATGCTGTTTTTTATTTATAATATCAAATAGCAAATGACTCTTCGTATTATTTCAGTTTATTTACATTATTTAAATTATAAAATTATGTAAAGATTTTAATATTTAGTTCAAACCAATATACTAAAATTAAATATTAAAATAATATAACATATATGTTGTAGATGATTTTATATATTATAGATGATTATAGTGCTTAATGAAATAATATAAATTCTTGAATACTTATTTTAATAAGTTCTCATGTTTGTATGGTTTATGATATCAAATAATAAATGAATATTCTTATTATTTTGAGTTTATTTACTTGTATTTAAATTATAAAATTATGTAAATATTTTAATATTTATTTCAGTTATAAAAATATATGATGTAAATGATTATATCGTTTAAAGAAATAATATAACTTCTTGAAAGTACTTAAAATGTAAATATATTAGTACAACCAAAAATTTTAATTTTATATTTGTTAATATTTATGCTAAAATGTTTATAAAAATTTTAAAATTATAATTTGTTTGGGTTTAAATCATATTTAATCATGAAAATGTTTATTTAAAATTATGTTAAAACATTATTTAAAATTTAAAATTGGTTTATGTTTAATTTATATTTAATCATTAAAATATATGGACTATTTAATTTTAATGTATTTAGATAAATAATAACATAGTGAAAAATGTGAAATCTTTTATAAATATTTAAATTTTAGAGTGAGATATCAATTTGTGGTGAGTTTATTTGATGAGGAGACAACCTCACATGAAAGAAAAACTAATGTATATATATATATATATGTATTAAAAATCCTAGAACTACAATCTCTCTTAGAAGTGTTTTAACTGTGCCTAACTTTTTAAATTCAAAGATTAGTGTCACTAGATATATATATAGACTAATTCAAAAGACTAATTACACTGTATACATATATATATATATATATATATATATATATATATATCAGCTTATTGGCATGCAGGTCGGCTTACCCATGTGAAAAATTTACATGTACATTTCTTTGAAAAACTGGGGAAATAGTGTAAAATTTCAGCTAATTGACCTTTATAATATATGTTGATCATGAAATGATCCTCCTACAAAGTTTTCCTACCTTCACCACTTTGAAAGTATATATTAATATTTTATTATAAAATTTTTAACGTCATGAACCATCTAAAATATTTCAAATCAAATTTTTTGGACTGATTTTTTGTAAAGTTATAAACCTCATCAAATAATATTAACTATTAGTATATGTATACAGATATATGTAACCTGAAATCATAATCTCTCAGTGGAAGTGTTTTTATAGAAAAATATTACTATTGTTTAAAATAATCTTACATTCTGACTTTTAAAATGGCATGCAAAATTAAAAGTTAATGTTCCGCGATCTGTGGGTTTTAATGAAAGATCTTCTCGAATAACGGGACCTGGAAGTGGGGTTTATTTACATTCTCCAAGTCTCAGTCTCGTCCGTTCATTACACCTAATCAGTGTCTAATTATATATTTACAAAATTTATGGAACTAATGTTTCTTTACTACGTTGATGAAGTTAATAATATTCAACGATTCTCCTTACATTTTAAAATACTAATTTGGATAAACATGAGTTCACCAAATAAAATGAGAATAAAATAAAATCAGCGATTCATGTTTGATGCCGAAAGCCACGAGGAGCCGCAGTTTCTGATGGGCCCAATACATTCATCACCTCTTCCACCTATAGTCGGTGTGAATCCACTTGGTGTTTGTTTAAACTTTCTTTCGAATACAAACAAAAATTAGTTACTAAAATTTAAGCCTAACATGTTTTTCTTTAGCCGTTTAAAATGAGACATAAATTAGTACAAAGACGAAAAAATTAGTAAGAAGAAAGTAAAGGTAGCGTAATTGTAAGTACTCATATGATTGTGAGCAAATAAAATTCTAAAAAGAAAGTGACAATAAAAATATTAGACAAAACGATCCGGAACATCATCAATGTGATATTCACACAAAATTCAGAATAAAAACATAAATTATTTAAAAAATATTTAAATGTTTTGAAATTACATTATATGCCATTATGTCATACGCCAACTATAACCAGATGTCTTTTTTTTTTGACAACCAAATGTTTATCTACTGTTTAGTGTATAGATGTATATGCATACGTTTATATAAATCAATATGACAAATATTTCTTATATAAAATCATATTTATAACTAGTATGATTTAAAATCTTATAAATTAGACTGATACATTTATATAGCATATATAATGTTTTAAATGAATTATAAAAAAATTATACATAAGATGCTATTTAAACGATTTTGTACATTACTGCAAAAGTGATATTTCATTATCATATACTTATTTATTTCTGCAACAATATTTGTGGATATAACTAACCAACTTTTGATTTTTCTTTAACTTAACCTCATGTCCCGATTATCCCCATGCATTTTGTATATATATGGACTTGTTCAAATATATAATATTCTTATTGATTCCATGTATATCAGTATATATTGTCTATTGTTTTCATTTTTCTCAAGTTGGCTTCTGCTATTTCAAGGTTGCGTTGTTGATTGTTTGTGTAGATAATATTGTAGGACCATGATTTCTACGATATGGCAAACTGAATAATTTGTTTATATAATGATAAAAACATAAATAAAATACACAATACTTGATACCAAAATATGATGAACAAAGAATGATTTCGTGTGGAGGCGAGACACTCTTTCCTTAATTCTTAAATTGCCCGCAGTGTGACGGTGTTTGTGCAATCAGAATCCCAGGATACAACCACACTTCGACTATTCCCTGCATCACTCAGAATAGAGCTAACGAACCTATTTTTGTGTTGTACTCTCAGACACAAAATAAAAAAATACTAGCATAACTATTCCAAGTGGGAGAGAGTGAACTTTTGTTGTTTGAATGTGTATTTTTCTATAATGCTAGCAAGCCTTTATATAGAAAAATAATGAGAAGCACAAATTTCATTTTCAACAAAGAAATTGAAACCTCCATGGTGCACTAATGGAGAGCTTAATTCTTGTCAATTATTATGTGAATTTATTCCACATTTTGACCAAGAAATTAAAGAGTAAAATTATTATTGTTTGACCAATTCAAACAAATAATATATTTTAAAATGAATTTCTTTTTTATATTTTATGAATATAAAAGATTCAACATATATTTGGTTTATAAGATTATGTTAATGAACATGAAGTCCAACCAACAAATCAAAACCCAAATCCAATCAATATCCAATGTGTGTATTCTTATTTTATACAAGTTTCTCAAATCACACACATTGGACCTCCATTTCTCATTCAAATAAAACTCATTTTTGACATATGAATATACTATTCATAATGTTCAAAAAATAGTTCCAACAATCCCCCACATGAATAGAAATGACTCTAAACACTAGACGACTCGATAGACTTGACCTCCTAGACAAGACTCGACAAAGACTCAACTAAGGACTTTTGAGAGTACAAACGAAAAATCCACTGCATGATGAGTTGGTAGCATTTTTCAGCCTTGAACCAGTCATTGTTAATAGCTATCAGATTTACTCGGCCAGATGGTGAACATGATGTCTTGAACCACCCGGGCTTTGATGTAAACCTAGACAATAACTATAACACAGTTTCATTCTCTCACAGAAATAGATTCTCTGTTGTGTTCATTTTGGCCGTGAACAGTCCTGGTTAATCATGAGTGAATTTGGAGAATATAGCTTTTCTTTCATTCTCCTAGAAACGGCCCCATTTCACACTCACAAGGTGATTTGCCATTAACTTTGTTTAGAGGAGTATCATGTACTACTCCATTCATATCTCAAAGTTATGGACACAAATCATTAAAAGCAAATGCTTATCCTCTATTCCTTACATGTAAGCACTGTTTAATCATCCTAGGAACTGAGTATAGACCGAAGTCTTACAGTGCTTTGGGCAGATTTAGTTTGACTTAGTTGTCTCCTTGAACCTATTTCTTGGGATCTCCAGTCATTTAGGTAGAGTTACGCCAAACCTCATCTTAATTCACATGCATTAACACATTCCTCTTGATGATATAACAATATGATCTCATGACACACCTTTAATATAAGGATCCTAGGTTGTCATCATGATGAACATAATCTCTTAAGATTAGTCGAGATCAATTGTCTAATGATTTTTGTCATCTTCTTTCAAGATACAATTAACCATTATATACAAAAACTCAATGCATGACACTAGTTTTTTTTAATTATATTGTGATAATTATCACTAAGTTCATGTGGCCTCTTGCCAATGACTTTATATGGTAAGCAAAGCTTCCCCCACATTTCTTGAAATAACTCAAAATCTACATATTTTCATTTAACATCTCTTAAGAGTTTAGAAAAATGATCTACAACTCTTTTGGATTTAAATGAATAAATGCAATTTCAAAAGTATTACAACTTTTTTTCAGTCTTAGAAATTCACATTTTATATACAATTATTTTTATAGTTCTCTCATGTCGATTTATAAATTCAACTTGTATTTTTTTTTAAAAAATTTCTTTCAAAAATATTATTTGCTTTGTAGCAAATATACATATCATTACAAGATATTATTTGTGGCATCAAAAACCACTACTCACTTTGGTTATTTTTAACCATATTGACTTTAGAAACTACAATATACATGTCAGTTTCAGTCACATTAATATGAGATTTCTCATTTTTTCTCATAGTCAATCTTTATACGACTCGCGTTAAAGCATTGATGAAATATGAATGTTTTGATCATTATCAACAACATTATATTTTGTATGGCAAATGATTTATATGTGGCAGACCTCTCCTAAACTTTATTTGGGGCGTTTGACTCACAAAATTCATTTCCATCTATACCATTTGATCTCTAAGATCAAAATGTTTATAATATTTTTAAAAAAAAATATTAAACTCGATTCACCACTGGATGAAAACCAAAACTCCACCGATCAATTTACTGGTGTTCTCTCCATCAACTATAAAACATTTATTTATAACCTTGCAGAAAAAAAAAATTATTAGTGCCAATTCAGAGATGAATTGATGACATTTGACCCAAAAATAAATTTGTAACATGGTCAATTAATTTCTTATAAATAAAACGTAACTGCAAACGTATGAGTTTTAAGAAATCAATAAATCAATTCAAAGTAATAACACATATTTGACTAATAACTATTTCTTTTAACTACTTTTCTAGGCAGTTAAATAACATTCTTTCCAAAAGACGAAATAATTTGGATCAACGATGAAGTGAATATCATATACAAGATAAATGATTGGTAAAACTAAATAAAAGTCAACCAATAATTCTCCTAACGAATTTCAGTTACGTAAAAATCCACCATAACCAATAAGAATATGCAACACAAATACCAATCGATCTGAAAAAAAAAATCAGAACAACTTCTCATACTTGTTTTGATACCTGTTCTTATCAAAAAAATAACAAATAATCAGTTTTTCGTTAGTGTAATAACGAAAATTTAAGAATTAAGATTGTAGGACCATGATTTCTACGATATGGCAAACTGAATAATTTGTTTATATAATGATAAAACATAAATAAAATACACAATACTTGATACCAAAATATGATGAACAAAGAATGATTTCGTGTGGAGGCGAGACACTCTTTCCTGAATTCTTAAATTGCCCGCAGTGTGACGGTGTTTGTGCAATCAGAATCCCAAGATACAACCACACTTCGACTATTCCTGCATCACTCAGAATAGAAGCTAACGAACCTATTTTTGTGTTGTACTCTCAGACACAAAATAAAAAATATTAGCATAACTATTCTAAGTGGGAGAGAGTGAACTTTTGTTGTTGAATGTGTATTTTTCTATAATGCTAGCAAGCCTTTATATAGAAAAATAATGAGAAGCACCAAATTTCATTTTCAACAAAGAAATGAAACCTCCATGGTGCACTAATGGAGAGTTTAATTCTTGTCAATTATTATGTGAATTTATTCCACATTTTGACCAAGAAATTAGAGTAAAATTATTATTGTTTGACCAATTCAAACAAATAATATATTTTTAAAATGGATTTCTTTTTATATTTTATGAATATAAAAGATCAACATATATTTGGTTTATAAGATTATGTTAATGAACATGAAGTCCAACCAACAAATCAAAACCCAAAATCCAATCAATATCCAATGTGTGTATTCTTATTTTATACAAGTTTCTCAAATCACACACATTGGACCTCCATTTCTCATTCAAATAAAACTCATTTTTGACATATGAATATACTATTCATAATGTTCAAAAAATAGTTCCAACAAATATTTCTATCCAAACAGTTGTTATTGTTTTTAATCAAGATGATCATAAGACTTGATCTACATTTTTTCGCTGAGGAAGAGCCAAATTTAGGGCTTTGTGTGATCATTTTTCAAGTAATAGGAGAGGACCAAGAGCCATTTTGCCCCTTCAAAGCTTTTATTGGCCGTACATTTATTTACACTTCAAATATCTTTTATTAAACCATAAAGAGTTTAATAATAATGTAATAAAACAAAAGTATTCAAGTCGTTTCTCTACATCGATTCTTTAATACTTTCGGACTGATTCAAGTTTTTTTTTAGTATGATTTGATTAAGCATTATATAAGGTGACTGAAATTATCGTTTGCGGATCGTAATCTAATCTTTGCGTGAAGGGTAATTGCGTAAATCTAAACGAGACTTTGGAGGAGCTTGGATCAGTGAAAGATTTGGAGAGAGATCGCGACAAGGGCTTTAATAAATGTATCCTACACGTGACTGGTTCCCTCATCGCTGGAACATATTATTCAGCTCTTCACCTTTGGGTCCCATTATAGCTTCTACCTTTGACTAATTTTTTTATACCATACATATTTTTCTTTTGTAACAACTATACCATACATATATGTTCATTCTTTACAACTAAATGTATGAATTAGAGGCTTCGAATGGTACACAAATAAAAAATACAAATCAAATAGAAAATAGATCAAACAAAACAAATATAAATTAAACAGATTATGCAGATCAAACTATAAAACTAATTTATCGAATTAGCTTATTTGACCGAATGTTAAAAAAATTTTGCAAGTTAAATATCCAAAATGAAATTACAAATTATTATATATAAAAAATAATTATGTTACTTTTAAAATAAAAATAAATTTAAATTATATAAAAAGAAAATATATTTATAACATAAAATAAAACTGAAAATTAATATGGAGCATTTTTGTTTGTCTATATTGTATTTGCAATAATTTCTCTAATATTTGCCATAACATATATTTTTTTTTTTCTATTTTCGTATCTTCCATATCATTTTCTTAGACCATAGAAGTAATATTGCGTCATTGTATCAGTAAAACTTTTATTAAAATTTTTGAAATTCTAATAACATTATTTAATCCCATTATGGTCGTTACTACTGTTTTTTGAACATCCAGATTTAAATTTTTTGTTAAGGATATAGATTATAATTTTATGCAGTTCAATCTGCATTGTTAATGTCTGCATCTATTATGCATTTGGCCTCTGTCACATTCAACGCTATAGAATCATAGTCCTCGACAAGGAAACAAGAGAAAAATGTATTTTTGTTTAAGAAAAATTCCATAAAAATACTTCAACTACATTTTGCTAAGTTTTTAATACTTCAAAATACTTCACCTACATTTGGTTAATTTTTTTAATACTCAAATCTTTTGATACTCACCTTAATATTTTAATTAATCATTTTACTCATTTAATATATTAACCTTTTTAAAGTGTTCATTTTTACTGATATTATACTCATTTTAATCAAAATATCAATAATTTTCAAATAAAATTTAAAGATATTCAAAATTAAAAATAAATCTTACTCGTTCCGTTTCATATTAAGTGTCGTTGTAGAGAATTTTTTTGTTACAAAATAAGTGTCATCTTCGACTTTCTATGTAAAATTTATTAATTTTTTACTGCAATTTATTTTTCTATTTGAAAAATGGTTAGGTGTATAGGTAATTGTGTTTTTATATAGAAAATATGCAGAATTAATTGTTTTCTTAATCCGTATGCAAAAAGTTAAACTAGCACTTAATATGAAACAGAGGAAATATACATTTCTAATTTTATGTAAATTTTACGAATTATAGAAACTAAATAGTGGATAACATTAAAATATATAATTTCTTATTTTTGATATAAAATTGAATTGATTTCCTGAAACTTGAAATTATTTTATTTTTTATTCAAAGTTAGGTTTTCTAAATTATAAATTTGCATCCAAAATTCAGTTACTTTTCTTCCTAAAATTTAGATTCAATAAGAAGTTGTTCAAAATTTTGTTTTTGAATTTTGTAGATTCTTTAATTTTGTTGGAACTTATTAATATTCTTGATTAAAACAAATATACTTCATATATCAAAATGAAGAAAATTTTAAAAGTATGTATTTTAAAATAAATAAACTAACTAGTTGGAATACTATTAAATTGAGTAGCAAAATTAATTTATGGTTTTAAAGAATTTGACAAAATTTAGTAGGCGGTTTTTATGGTATTTTTCTTGAGTTTATTTATACCCTTTTAGATAGAAATTTATTTTGATCAGTTACTGTTACCAGATACTAACAGCCAGTAAGGTAATAACAATTAATCATTTTGTCAATTGTGAATAAGACAATGACTATCAGTTAAATTCATGGTCTCTAAATGTGAATTTGATGTAAGTTGAACCAATTCCAGCATAGTCAACAGAAGAGATTAACATGAACAATAAGTTTAAAAATAATTCATTGTTCACTTATTGTTAAGTGAATTATTATAGATTCTGAAAAGAGTAATACATTTTTTGGAGTATGTCCATTGTTTTATTATATTAGAAAGTAAACATATAGTTCAAAGTTTAAACGGGCTTCAAATGTTTAACTATGCATTATTTTGACTAAGTCTAATTGACTATGCTTATGTTGCTTAGGTTTGATTTACGTTCAACAAGACGTCAATAAATCACATAAAATAATGAATTCTCTAAATCTTTTGTGTATGTTTGGACATCAGCATCCGATATCCGAACCTTAGCTAACCAAAAAGCCCTAACTGAAACCAAACTAAAATATAAAAATATCCGAATCAATATTGAACTAGAAGGGTTTAGATAACCAAACCAATATGTATCCACTATTTGAAGTGTTATCCAAAATACCTGATAATATGTAGCTAACCCTTAACCTACATCTCCATTCCCATTTATCTCTTCATCTTCTCCTTCCGCGATGTGAGGAAGCATTTGCAGGTGAGTTCTCATCTTGTACACCATCTTTATATGTTTAATACATACACAAACTCCATTTTATGGCCAATACAAGTACAAAACACCATGGTTTGCGATTGTGCTTTCTTTTTGATTTCAATATGGTTTTGATTTCTGTTCGATTACAAGTAGGATTTACAATTTTGTTTTCTGTTCTCTCTTTACACAAATATGGACATAGACATCCACACTTATACATTGTTTGAAGGTGAAATAGAGAACATAGTTGAAGATAACACTAAATAGATATTATCTTATTGTTGGACATTATAAAAGTACATTGCATCATATTAAAGCCAATGAGGAAGGATCTAGACTCTATCCAGCTCTGACATCAATAACTGGGAGCACAGAGCATGTTTGTTATGCAGCTGCATAATCTGATTTTTCGTCATTGACATGGGTGTGTCTATTGTTCTAGCATGGTATGAATATTCTAAACAATTAACTATCAAATTAACTATAATCTTAACACACAAATAATACTCTTGCCAAGAGAGATCATGTGTAGTACTTAGGGATCGAATCCACAGAGAGCAATGACACACAATAGATTTCTTATTTCTAAAGACTAAGCTAGGTATATATATATATATATATATATATTAATAGTAGACAATCAGTTAAGAAAATTTTCCTTATCAAGATGTATATATGCAATATGGAAATATGATGATAATGCTTTAATGTAAATATAGAAATATGCTATTAAACTAACTAGATGCAAATGTAATATACTAGATCTAAGGTTTCAAGCTTAATGAATTAATGAAAATAGGAAGCACGAAAATGTAAATATTCTAGAACTCAAATATTAACTATTTTGACCCTTTTAACTCCAACTCTCGTATGCGAGCAAAAGGAAATACCATTGATCGATGGCTAAGGCCTGATGTCGATCGACAGTGAAATCAGAGGAAGTGTGAACGAAATTTGATAAGTTCACCAAGCTAATTAGACCAGCTCTCGCATGCGCCTAACAACCTAGTTCAATGGAGTCTATTCTGGCACATAACCTACTCTCGTAGTCGTCCATGTCCTATTTTCGAGATCCTAGTTAGCTACTCTAGAATGCAAGCATGAAGCAAAACTCAAATGATGGATATTAACTTAAACTAGCAATCCTACTTTTGGGCTAATCCATGATTGCTATCATTCAACCCTAAATCTGGTTGATAACTACTCAGACATAACTAAAGAAAGAATAATAGTCTCAATATAATACATAGACAAATACTGGGGTTTCAATACAAATCTTTATGAATTTTCTCCTCTAAAACTATGATAGAAAACTAAAATCTCTCTCTCTCTCTCTCTCTCTCTCTCTCTCTCTCTCTCTCTCTCTCTCTCTCTCTCTCTCTCTCTCTCTCTCTCTCTCTCTCTCTCTCTCTCTCTCTCTCTCTCTGTAACAAATAAATATGAAACCCTAAAATATAGGTCAAAACTCGTCCAAGGCATCTTCTTCATTTGTCTCTATCTTGGGCTTGAGATCGACTGTCTGTGATCTGGTCGTCGATCGATGGCAAGTGTGCAACATCGATCGACCTTGGTTTTGTAACATCGGTCGACGCCAAGGTTGTGTCATCGAACGACGACTGTTTGTACTTCGACTCTCTAAACGACCAGCTATGGATTATTCTCTTCTAAATGTTTCAAAAGCTCCAAGTATCTCCATATATCTTCAAAACGTACCTTGACCTGTAAAGACTCTAAAACATAGTCTAGACACAAATAATAGACCTTAAATAGAGCCTATAACATAACCTAAAACTAGTAATAAATAGGATATATCAACCCCCCCAAACTTAACATTTTGCTTGTCCTCAAGCAAACAAAGCCTGTGAAAGAGGTTTGAAAAGCGGAGACTCACATAATGTCTAAGTATAACTATCTTACTTTGTTGCAACCACATCCTATCAAGTCAATCACAAAGAAACTTTATGTACCCTATCCTAGTATATCAACCAATACCATTCTACCAACAACTTAGCAAATACTAGTCTGACTCACCCGTGTACTGATTTCATTTCTTTGCATAAAATAAATGTGTATGCTTTACCTTGGGAGTATTGATCAAAGGACACATGGACTCTTACTCCCGCAAGTATCTGAGTACACAAGTAACCTTCTCTGATCTGTATCCTCTCTCTCTTCTCACTTCTCTCAGTCAATGTCTCCTTTCTTTTGAGGGTATCATTTTAATTTTTAATTGACTGAGATATTCAGACATGCTTCCTTGAATCAAGCCCTAAGGGTTTTTGCCACCAGATCATGTTCACTTCTTTTTGACATTTATCTCTTCCTAGAATCATATGAATCAAGCTTTAAGGGTTGTAGCCACCAAATCCTTTTTGAATCATTTTTTAATCTGAAGGGGAGAGAGAGGGGAATCAGAATCACACAAACTTTTAACTTCCAGACTTGCAGAATGAACCCGATCCAGTGTATACCAAGTCTCAAAGCAAGATGATAATGTCAAGATTATTGTTGGAAATCAGCTTCGGTTCCTTCAAAATTTCTAAGCAAGTGTGGTATAGTGGCATGATGATCCACTTTGCTATGTCTACTAATCTCTGCAAACAACCTTTTAAGAATGGTGCTAAAGTGTGGTTAGTAAAATAGAGTAAATTCCTGATCATAATCCCCTTCTTGACTCAATAAAACTTTGAAAAACTTATCAGTATAGAAATAAAACTAAAAAAAAAAAGCATTAGCGCACCTCTTCCAGGCTTAAATTACATTGTCCCTAATGTAATCCGCCCCGGATTGGTTAGGAAAAATCAAATCATAAGTAAAAGCTTAAGTAGAAAACTCGATACCTCTCTCTGTAAGAGTGTCGATCGGTGGTAGGCGGGTGTGGTCGATCGATGGTTGCGATCCATTGTTGACTGATGATGCCTCTATGGTGCCGTTCGATGGTTGCCACCCACTTAGCGCTTAGTTATAGTCTTAAGCTCGATGTTTTGATCTTTCTGACTAGTATGGAGGTGGATCAACACTTGGAAAACAAGTTTCTACATCTTATTTGCTCTTCTAAAACCATTTCCAACGAAGCTTCGTATTGCCTCATCTCTTCTGGCTTTCTTATTCTGTATAATTTCCTTAGCAACCTCCACCGAATGCATTCTCCTTTGTAGATTCTTAATACTGCGCTGTAGCATTCTAAATCTGGCAGTTGTAGTCTCTGATATATCCTATGGTTGATGAGAAATATCTTCCTTGATCAGGCTCTGAGAAAAAAACAATCTCATCGAACTTGTCTTCAAATTGTATTTCTGCTGCGGTGTTCTGTCTGTCGAACTCAGTATCGATCGATGGTCTGATGCTGGCGTCGATCTAGGTCAGTCAGCCTACTCCAATTGCATGTTGTCTTTTAACAATATCCATATCTTGCTTCATCTCATCCATGCGTGTAGTCAAATCGGTGAGACACTTGTCTATAGGATATTAGACATCATCAAGCCTCTTTTAGAAATTATCCAGTGACATCTCTTGAGCTTTGTAATCTCATGCACAATATCACCAATCGTTGCCTGATGTATGTCTTTTGTTTCTGCATAGACATATCGATCTATGCTGCATGTTTTGGTAAACATATGTAGCTCTGCTCAAAAATAGTAGCTCTCTCTAGAACTGCTTTGATGTCTTCTTCTTGCACATTTACTACCCTTCCGTCTATAGCTCGTGCATTACCATTCTCATTTTTGTAGATGCCATACTCATCTTTCTTTTCCTAAGGAAAATTCTTCTACCATTAGCATCATAAGCTCTCTTTCCATCCTCTATAAAACCGTCGATTGATAGTGGGTTAATCCAATCGATCGATCTTGTACTTTCTGAACCATAGGCATTAGAAGTACAAAACTGGTGGACTTCTGGAAAGGTGGTGTTGATTGATGCACGCTGTCTGTCGTCGATCGATCTATGATGTTTGGAAGTGGAGAGATCCTCATGGATCAGTTCGTTCTTCTGCTTATAAATGTAGATCGACGATGGTACTTGTGCGTCGATCGATGGCTGATGTTGTTGTCCAAATAAATGTCATGATCCATTAGCCATAACAAGGACATCTGCTACATCCTCCTTAGGTATATGTAGAATTCTTCTATAAAGAGTTCGTGCACGTCATACTGTGTCTCTGAAAATTCTAAACTCATCTTGTCTAAGATAACCAATATCTATATCTTCTGCTCTAAGCTCTTGTTCTGGTTTGCTTCTGATGTCGTTCATGAGATGCCGTCGATAAATGCTCGATTATCCACTTTCGTGTTCATTACCCAGTCAGTGTCTTCTGGTGCTAGGCCACGAGACTCAATCATCTCTTCCTCTCTGTAATCTACATTGTATTCTTCGTAAGCTTCACCGTATCCTCGGTATGCCTGATGTGTGTCGATCGATGGTGTATGGTGACCGTCGATCGATGCTCGATTATCAAACTGTTTGCCGAAAAGGTTTCCAACTCTATTAGCCATCGCAAGTATATTTGCCACATCTTCCCTCATGACATGTAGAATTATGTCATCCATAGCTCTTGTGTGACCATCTGGATCTCTCATAATACCGAAATCATATGGTTGTAGATAACCATATTCCTTCTCACGTTATGCTGCTGAATCTAGTCCGGACTCTGCATTAATATTAGTATCGATCGATGGTGAATGGTTACCATCAATCATTGTCGATTTACCGATTCTATGGGAAATATGAAAAACACTAGCCTCTTCCATAGCATTACTCTCGGTACTCGATAATTTCTAAAAAGTTTGAATTGAAACGTATAATTTCAAAATTGTAAAATAATTTTATTTATTTATATTTATATATCTATAAAACAATGATATAAGGCTACTTTTGATTCTTTAATGAACAACGTATTTTTAAAATGTTCCTTTAATGAAGAAAACGTGAATAATGGTACAAGAAATGTGGTAAACTTGAAATTTTCTCATATTTTAACATAAAAACTAATAGCTAGATTTAAATTTAAAAAAAATAAAATTTATAATAATTATTGCTGATAAATTTAATTAATTATATATAAAATTTATATTATAAAATATTAATTAAATAACTACAGAATTAATATACCTAAAAACTCCAATAACTTAATTTCAAAAGAATATTATTAATTTATGATTTTAATACATGTTTTTTTAGAATAAATATAGCTTTTAAATAGTAGGTGTTTGTTTTCTAAAATTAGTATTTTTTTGAATAAAAAGTGAAAAGTAATGCAGGTCTTGGGAAAAACCAAAAAAGAAAAATGAAGAAGAGGGGAGATTTTAGCTTTTAAGCAAAAAAAGGTAAAACAATGGAAGACTAGTTTTTCGAATATTTATAGAATCTACTTTCATAAAATCATGATTGAAATAATAGCTTTTGAAAAATCAAACCCAAAAATTACTTTACAGCTGCCAACAGAATGGATGAAAATTGTTTTTTGAAAGAAAAATAAAAACCAAAAACTAATCTAGAAACCACAAACCACAAGAGACATTGTTTAAAATACCATAAGTTAGGTATCATTTTTCACAAATATACTTATTCAAAAATACTCTAACACTTAAGTTTAGAGTTTAGTATACAAGGAGTGGAGATGGTTTATAAACTTCTATAAATATTTTTAAAGCATTTATAAATGATTTAGGAGGACTAAGTTAATTTTTTTTTCATCACAAACTTAATGTATTTATGAAAACTGTTATACTTTAAATATAAATTTGAAATTGTTTCCAATCACAATCAATCAATACCTTAATAGGTATTTTTAATTTTTCTTTGAAGAGGATGTAAGTATTTGTAACTTTCAACTTATCTAAGAAGTTGAAACATATTATTGCTACTACAACTTTCAAATCATCAAAACAAATATTTTATATAGTTTTTGTTAATTTATAGTATATATTTCAAGTTTAGCACTTTAAATATGATAAATTAATAACATAAAATTTTATATCTGAAGAATATTTGTTTTGATGACTGGAAATTGACCCCGCAATAATATTCTACAATCTCTTACAGCTATGCGCTCTGGAAAACCACTTGAGTCATATTTAGTATTTACGGAGTATTTATCTCTTTTTATCTTGTGTTGGCAGAAAGAATATCATCATATCTCACATTACTCTGTTTCGAGTAAGCATGCATACTTTTTATCCGGAACCGAATACAGAACCGGATCCCACCCGAAATGGATATGTTTGAATTGGTTTTGGATAGAGCATTTTTAACCGGTGGATAATGTTTATGAATACTTGTGGGTATCGAATCGGTTCTGGTTTTTATCCGGATCCGATTGGGTATCCGTTTAAACCGAAAGTTATGTCTAAAAATATAGATTTGTACCTCTTGAGCTTTGAATCAAGGTTGATAAAGGTTTATAAGGTGAAGTTACAATCATTTTTACCATTAGACCGATTTAATTTTCTTGTAACTATTTTCAAACTATAAATATATATACGATTTTTGTGTTCAATTTTAAAAAAAATTAATAAAATTTAAAAGAGAAAAGTAAATATATATATAATTTTAGGTTAATATTTTTATATCAGAATCAACCCAGACGTCGGAACCGAAATTCAATCAAGTACTCATTGGATATGTTGTTTCAATAACTGATATACCCGGAAGCAAATGGCTCCGACCCGAAACCGACCCGTTTATCCGAAGTCCCATGCCTAGTTCTTAGTGTTATTTTAGTATTTTCACGTAAATTAAGAAAAAAACTTTTGCCCTTAATAAAATATTTTTTTCAACTTATAATAGTAAGATTAAAGTGTAATTCTATTTGTTGACAAAAAAGTTTAACTTTGTTTAAAATTTTGCATTAAAAATATAAAATAATATTTTTTTTTGAAACGGATGAAGTAACTAAAACAAAGTTAATATGATTTCGGACAAGAATATGCTATAAGCCTTGTTCGTTTAAAAACGCTGTAACTAGCGTTAGCAGCAAGAAATAAAGCTATAACGAAAGTAATTTTATTGATGTCGAAACTAAAAACAGCTGCCAAGGAACGATGGGAAATAGAAAAACGGAGTTGCCGCTGCTGCTGTTATTTCTAGAGTCGTATCTGGCGGTTATTAATTACTGTAGCGATTGAAAAAGAAAATCTGTTTTGCCGCAACTGTGATGTATTTTTTTTTTTTTATGATATATATTTCCCCAAAAGAGGCAAGTTTTGAAAACCTTACAAAAAGAAGAGAGGAAAACGAGAAAAAGTGGAAATTGAAATGTGTACACATATGTAGAGACTACTTAAGATGATATGACTTCAAGGTTGGAAGTTGTCGAACCAAAGATGGAGATAAGTTGCAGTAGGAACAGAGTTGTGAAGAGTAGTGGAAATCGCTATTTGGTCAAGGCCATAAAGCTTCGATCTTAGGAGAAGATGCATTTCTTTAATCAAAACCGGAACAGGTCGAGACACAGATTTATGCAGTCTAGTTTTTCTTTCCCTCCAAAGCAAGTAAACTGCAGCCTGAAAAACCATCTTACAAATGGATTTTAGTTTCTGATTTGTAGTAGTCGTTCGAACCCAAGACAGGACATCCTCAAAGATATTCGGTGGAGTGAAGTTGGACTGAGAGAAAATTGAGATCCAGAGCTCCAAAGAGTATGAACAAGTGAAGAGAATATGATCTCTTGTTTCATCACTGGATCCGCAGAGTAAACAAGTTGGAGGGACATCCAAACCCCATCTTCTAAGCTTGTCTCTTGTTGGTAATCTGTTCCAAGCAGTGACCCAAACAATGAATGAATGCTCAGGAATATTACCTTTGAACCATACTGATGTATACCAAGGAACAGAAGAAGGAGAGGGATTTCTAGAATCCCAAGTCTTGGACGTTGAGAAGGTAGCCGGGGGTGAATCATTAGAATTCCTCCAAAGAAAAATGTCATCAATATCTGAGTTGATTTCGGGGGGGCAAGATGGGTAGGCTGGCCTTTAATAGAAGAATAATGGGATGCCTTCCTCTGGGTATTGACCATGCGCCATTAGCTATAGCTTGTCTCACCGTAAAAAGATTCCCAATACCGGTGACCCTCGGTCCGTTAGCGCCAGTGAGAGAGATCAGGGGACCTAGACCTGTCCAATCATCATGCCAGAACCGAGCGATAAGACCAGAGCGAACTTGACTAGATAAATATGGCCTAGCAATATCACGAAGCTTCATCAACCGCCTCCAAATCCACGAACCAGTGACCCGAGAGTCTATTGTCCATAGTAGCCTGCCAGAGATAATGTTTTTATGTATCCAAGCAACCCACAGAGATCCAGTCCCAGCAAATAAAAGCCAAATTAGTTTAAGTTCAAAGACTTCATTTGAGTCATCCAATCTCCTAAGGCCTAAACCACCTGATTTCTTTGGGGTACAAACTGTGTCCCAAGAAACCTTAGCATTTTTTGCCGATATTGACGATCCACTCCAAAGGTAAGCATTACAGATACGTTCTAGGGTGTCGATGCATCCTTGTGGCAGCGGAAAAGAAGTGGCCCAGAATTTGAAAATGCCTTGAAGCACGGATTGGATCAGTTGCAGCCTGCCAGCAAAGGAAAGATGCCTATTTTTCCATGACGTGATCCTTGACAGTACTTTATCGATCAATGGCTGATAGTCGGTTGGCTTCAGCCTATGAGGCATAAGAGGAAGACCCAAATATTTGACAGGCAGCGAGCCAAGCGACAAGCCAAAAGAGTCAGCCATAGCCCTCAAAGTACCTCTGTTATTACCATCAAGGAATAAAAAAGACTTTGATAGATTCATACCAAGACCAGAGGTGGACTGAAAGGTTCCCAGTACACTCAAAATGGCTGATAGGGATCTTTGAGATCCGTCAAAAAAGATCAACATATCATTTGCGAAGCTAAGGTGCGTTACCAAAGGTTCGTGGCACTTTGGTGAGGAAAAAACTGCTGATTAATCGCTGCTTGATCCAAAAGCTTGGATAAAATATCCATAGCAACAACAAACAAGGATGATGAAATAGGGTCTCCCTGCCTGAGAGGCTGAGACCTTTCTTACCAGGGAAAAAACCTGTTAGCTCACCATTGAGAGCAACAGAGTAACAAGGAGAAGTCATACACACATGAATCCAAGTCTTAAACACTGCCGGTAGTTCAAAAGCATCCAGGATATTTAAGATGAACCTCCAGTCTACGTTGTCAAAGGCCTTCGTTATATCAAGTTGAAGGCAGCCTCTAGAGACAGGTCCATCCTTATTAAAATCAGAAACTAACTCTGAGGCCAGAAGAATATTTTCACAGAGAAGTCTTCCTTTAATAAACCCCACTTGATTCCTTTGCACAGCCATTGGAGTGACTTCTTTAAGGCGAGAAGCAATAATCTTTGAAATAACCTTGTATACCGTGTTGCATAGAGATATTGGCCTGAAATCAGATAACTTATCAGCTCCCGGAATGAGGGCGAGAACCGTTGAGTTGTGATGTATTTGCCGTGGTCATAGTTGTTATTTTGAATCCTCGGTAGCGTTTATTAAACGAACATGGCTATAGTATATTAAACGAACATGGCTATAGTATATGTCGTGGTCAGAACTGTGATGTATTTGCCGTGGTCATAGTTGTTATTTTGAATCCTCGGTAGCGTTTATTAAACGAACATGGCTATAGTATATCAAGACGGTACCGTTGGTTAGTAGTGTGAAGTGTGAACTGCACATGGATGTCAATAAGCATATGCCTTAGGGACTCAGAGAAGTTTAATTACCGTTGGCTACTGTCGCGACTCGCGAGATAACTGTTATCGTCTTTCGACATAGAAAATTAACACCAGAAATAAAATAAATGTTTTCAGGTATTCAAGTATTAAAAAAGTGAATGATACAACATTGTTATATATTTAAGTGAAATGGTGCAATGCTTTATATATTTAAGTGAAATAGTGCAAGACTTTATATGAACCATTGCAATTGTTTATATGAACAATTGTAATGAAAGCAACATTTGGTAATAACCATATTGATGTTTGCACCCCTTGGTGATTAACCATTGTAACTCTTTACTAAACATTGCAACTCTTCATTAACCTTTGCAACTCTTGGTTTAACCATTGCAACTATTAGTTACAACTCTTCACTCTCTATATAAAGAGATGTAGGCATTGAAAAATGAGATAGAAAAAAATCAGAAACTAATAGTTAGTAAGAGAGTAAGAGAGAAAAAAATTGATTGTTCAAAGATGATCAAAGACTTTGAAGAACACATATAAGCATTAAAGCTCTAATTGTTATTTTTGGATCTTAGCCTAGAACAAGAATGTAATTTTGATTGTCTTATCCTACAAAGAGATTTCGTGTAACCCAAAGGTTTGAAATAAGGTCGAAATACTCTTTAAGGAAAGCATGGCGATTCAATCATTATCCAAGTATATAATTCACAACTTTCAGGGTTACAACCCAAATAACCAACAATAACATTAAGCAAATCGGTGTTCAAAAGAAAAAACAAACAAACAACATATATAGAGCAAATCTCAACAAAGGAAATAAAATTAATTAATTAAAAATAGAGGAAAAAATACAACAATGATAACCAAAATCAACGTTCAAAGATTAGTCAAACGAAAAGAAATGATGTTGATGTCTAGTTAAATGCACCACAGTCACGACGGATGTTTCCATTGCGGCTAGACTTAACCCCAACGCGGCCGAGTTTGGTCATGGCGGTCACAAAAGCGCGGTTGAACCCTTGAGAGTCTCTGGCCCAAGCATTAACTGTGGGCCTTGATCGACCGTCCGTGTAGAGAACTTGATCGGAGGTGAAGAGACCTTTGCCTTGTTGAAGATTCTTGTAGTAAACGTTGTCAAACGTTCTGGGTGTGACTGGATCCATGTTGATGGCGATCCTCGGGTCCACATTCTTAGGACAAGCCATTTGAAGCTCCTTGGCGTATGTCATGTTTAGGGTTGGGTCTACGGAGAAGGTACTGTTGAAGTTGTAAATTCTGTTGAAGACCTTGCTGCAATGTGCGAATCCAAGGGTGTGGGCCGCTATACATTGTGAATGTACGTATTATTTAGATATAGATGCATTTTGGTGATATAAATAGACCGTACTTGATACATGGAATGTAATATATATATTTTATATTTTTACCTGAAAGAGCGATCATATCTTCTTGGGTAAGATTGTTTTTCATGAAAAGAGCATTCAGTTTGTTTACGTTGTCGGAAGGTCCTGGCAAGTTCCCTTCGACACTAGATGCAGTTGATACCAATCCGTCAAACCTACCAAGTTCAACTTCATAGTATGGTCCTCCAGCCTACACAAGCGTAAAACCTTGTTTTTATAAAACATTCAACAACAAGCAATGCAATGTACTCAAGAGAATTTTTTTTTTGCCGCTATGAATAATTTATATGAGATGGTAGGTACTGAAGATTTATCTGAAATTTAGTCTATAATGATTTGGTTACAAAAATAGATTAAGATTAGTTACTTACAGCAACAACAACATCTCGGGTGGCCAAGGTTAGAATGTCAGCGCAAGAGACCATGTTGCGGCAGCGAGTGTTAGCGTCAAGGGCTTTCTTAGCTTGGATGACCACATCAAATCCATCTCCGGCCAATGAAATGTTGTCGGGATGATCCTTCTCCGCCTTGTTATTAGGCGTGGACTGGATAATAACCGAGGCATCACAGCCCTAGAATGCAAAGTACACCAAACTAGAACTAAGAAACAAGTATTTGGCTAATGGAATATAAGAAAAAGATTTGAAAACATACATTGACAAAGCAGTCGTGGAAGAAGAGACGGAGAGTGGCAGGGATGCTGACGAAGGTTTGCTTAACTTTCATTTGAACAACATTTCTAACAATTTGTTCTACGTTGGGGCAACTTTTGGAGTAGAAATTGCGGCTTAGTTGTGCGGTGGTTCCAGGGAAGGCAGAGATAGTGAGGCAAAGAGCCACAACAAGAATCATACTGAAACGAGTCATGTTTAGAAATAGAGTTGAATAAAAATTGAGCCAACACAAGAAGAAGAGTTGATTTGAATTGATGATGGAAAAAGTTGCACGATAAAGGGTTTATATAATGATGGGCTTGAAGAATATATCGTGTTATTCAAATTTTAAATATTAAACAACAAAGAACATCTATTTGTTTTAGACTTTTGAAGTAATTATTTGATTTTTGGTTAAATGCATCACGCCGTTCCATGGTCATTTTCATTCATACTTGTTAACATGATGGAATTAATTATATTAGTACTTCTTTAAAAAAACTTTTACATGAGTGGAAAGTCATCGCAGAGTTACTTTTTTTTTGTAACACACCGCAGAGTTCCTTAATAACATAGTTACATAAATGACCACCGCCATTTAATTGCCTCACTTGCTTATATTTGATCAATTGTATAACTGTGTAATATGCATTCGGACTTTTTATTTTTATTTTTGGATAAGAGATATATGCATACGGATTAATCTGCTGAAGGTAAAGTGGATTGCCGAAACAAAAAAAAAAGAAGCTAGTAAAACCTTAGAAGTAACTTACAAACACGCAATGTGAAGATGTGGATTGCACGTCGTTACAGGAATGCGAGCATTATTGTGAAAATATAATTTCTACAGGATTTCTAGGAATTTGGGCCGGGACAGATCAATATATTCGAAAATTTCAAATTATCAAGATCCGTTTTTAATTATCTGAACCCAGATTTGTAGTTTCTACATAATCTGAATATCAAATATATTTCTAAACATTCAATTTCATACTCTTTCAGTTTTATATAAATATCATTTTAAGATTTTAATTTGTTATATAAGTAGTGTAATTTACATTATCAATGTAAATTTATAAACAATATTTCACTTTTAACCTTGTTATTTAATGTATTAACTGGAGATAAATTTTTGCTAATACATTAATGAAGAACAAATAAGATTTTTTTTAATAATTTTCTTAACTCGTGTCTAAAGTGTCAAATAACATTCTTACTGAAACACAGGGAGTATAAAAATTCATAAAAAATTATGTATATATATATATATATATTAATTTTATAATAATTTGTAAAACATAAAATCTAATATAATAAAATTGATATATTACATTAAAATAATCATCATTTGAGATCTAAATTTTAATAATTTAAGTTTTGATCTGATCCAAATATTTGGATGCTAAAATTAAACTATCTGAATTTGGTTTTCACTGATTTGAGATTTTACTATTCAAATTCGATTTCAGATATGACTTTCTAGATATCCAGATTTTTTTAAACAGATTTAATAGTAAACTTGAATGAGATTTCAGATTCTAAATAACAGTTCATTGTAATGGAAGTTGTTGGTTTCCTTGTTTTGATTAAAAATTAAGACATATTCATAGAATAATTAATACTAGTCCATTTAAATGTATTACGTATGGACATTTTAATATTTGTTAAACAATAAAAGACTTTTGTAAAAAAAAAAGGAAAATCCAATTTTCTGAAACCAAAACATCATTTAATATGAAAAGAAGAAACATAAAGAAATACTTTTTTTAAAAGTAATGTATATTTTAAAAATTTTACACATATTAATAAAAATATTAAATTTCATTTATAAATGCATATTTTTGATTATTTTTCTCATAATTTTAAACCAATAAAAATAGGGAAAATTTTGGTAAATACCTTGACATAAGATTTTATTTTGAAAATTACCTCTTTATTTAATTTTTTTGAAAACTACACTTTCATATAAGTAAATTTACTAAGCTATTCAATAAATTATTTTAATATTTAAACTAAAAAATTCAACAATTTTTCTGTAAATAATATTTTTATAACATAATATGAAAAAGATAAACTCTACATTTTCCTTGATATAAACACAAAAAACAACCGATACATTATCTAGCTTTTTTTGTCTTCTCGTTTTTTTTTTCTTATTCTTTTTGGTATAGTATATTTTCTTCTTTATCTAGTTTGTGTACCATACCTCTTTAATATGGATTTTTATTTCATGACTAGTTCACTTAGATCTAAAACATTAGAATATTAAAAACTTGCATATGAACACAATTCAACGTCAAATCACCCCCTCCCCCGAGCAAAAAGGGAATCAATGTGATACTCTTATGGATTGTTTTTACACCAGTTTATCATCATTAGGTTATTGTACTGTGTACACCTAAATTTCAGATAGATGTTTGTGGAAAAATCTAATAGCAGAAATCATATTAAACGACTTGACCTTACTCTCCTCACCTAAAATATTTCTCTCTTAGGTCAGTCATTTTTGTTTTGTGCACACGGATTAAGAAAACAATAAATTTTATATATCTTTTACATAAAAATACAATTACTTATATATCTAATCATATTTCAACAATAAATTACAGTATAAAATTAATAAATTTTACATCAAAAAAGAAAATGATATTTATTTTGTAAAATTTTTTTTTCTAAAACGATACTTAATATGAAACGGAAAAAATATATTATTAATTCATCGTGAAGAATGTAGAGTATACATTATCCATATTATAATATTACGAACGGGTTGTGCTAGGCACGCTCCTTGTTTGTGATGACAACTTGTTAATGTCATGAGCTACCTGGGTACCCATACACCCTAAAGTGTAGAAAATAAATTATGGGGCGCTCCTTTTGTTAGTTTGCCTGAAAAGGGAAAAACCAAAATGAAGACTGTAAGAAGATATTTTACCAAAACAAATTGTAAAATATATTTATTACACCCGTTCAATCATTATATATGTTTTGAAATTAGGCAAATGCCTGTCTATATTTTTTAGAAAAGCAAGCCTACGAAGTACGAAAGATGATTTGGTTTGTTGCCCCTTGGTTGAGCCAATCTTCTATGGATTTTTCAAATCTTTTATGCTCCTGTGGAGTTAATGAAACATGATATCTGATTTTGTCCCTTTATATTTTTGAAATTATTATTTTTAAATAAAAATTAAATTTTTGAAATAGCAAATTTTCAAAATTTTCAGAATTTCAAAATTTTAAATTTCGGATGCTATATTATACGATACAATTTTACTATTAGATTAATTATATTAAGTATTACTAGTTATACTGAGTTATATTGGTATTACTAAGTAATAATGAGTACTACTCAATAATATCAAGTATTATTGAATACTACTAATTACTGAGTTAGTTATATCAAATTTGACTGAGTTATATTGCGTCGTATTGAGTATTACTAAATTAGTTATACAAAATAGTACTAAATTAATAATACTTAATTATACTAAATCTAGATTTGAAGATGAAATAAATAAAAACACAAAACCTCTTTCAAAAGGAAAACAAGAAACATAAGAACCATGAATCATAAAATAACTCAGAAATATCTTTAACAATCTTAAATCGAAAAAACCAGAACAATAAGAACACTAAAACCAAATATATCTAAAAAATCCAATTTTTTTTTTCTGACTTTGTCATCTTCTTCGTCAATGTTGTGAGCCACCGCGTATCAAATCTCGTTTTTTTGTGTGTTTGTCATCTTTTTCATTGTCACATCAAGCTTAGCCACTGCAAATCCATTTTTTCTTCAGGTTTTGGTAGAGAAAAAGAGAAAGATGAAGAAGGAAGAGTTGAAGAACGAAGAACGATAGAAAGAGTTTTCACATAGCATGAAATTTTGTCAGAATAAAAAAAAATCACAAAGAAAAAAAAAGATGAGAAAAAGGAAGAAAATACTCGAAGAAAAGGATGAAAGAACAAACTGTGAACGGCTCCAATTTTATTAGATTAGGTTAAAGAGAAAAAAAATACATAATTCACTTAATTTTTACATTAAAAATAAGAGAAAATTACTAGATTAATACACAAAAACTTGTATATGACTAGAATAATATACATTTTCTAAAAATTACTAGAATGTTTTTAAACTCCTAGTAAATTACAATAAACACACTTGTTTAATTTTGCTACTATTGATACAAATTTTAATTATTAAATCCACGTCATAATTTTGACAATCCACGTCACTAACTAATTTGTGTCATCAACAGTTACACTGGAAAATCAACAGTCCCATATCTCCGGTGAATAAAAGAAAAGTCTTAATGTCACACTGGAAAATCAACAGTCCCATATCACAAAATTATCTTCGTCACAACTAATACTCTCGTTTCAAACAGTGTTTCCGAAAATCATCTTCGTCGACCTCGTTAAACCCTAACTGTCTCTGATATCATCTTCGTCGACATCCTTTTCGTCGACATCCTCTTCTGCGCAAAAGTTTTGACTTAATTGTATCTACGACATCATCTTCTCATCTTCTCTGGTATGTTGTGCCTGAGTTTCGACGTAATCGTATGTTGTGCCTGAGTTTGATTTACGACGTGTCTCAGTTATAGATTATGTTGTTACTGAGTTATTGTATAGTGTGGCTGAGTTGAGTTTGATTTATGTAGTGGCTGAGTTATTGATTATGATCCGACTGAGTTATTGATTATGTTTTGGCTGAGTTATTGATTATTGTGGCTGAGTTATATCTTATGTTGTGGCTGAGTTATTTATTATTTATGATTTGGCTGAGTTATTGATTATGTTTTGACTGAGGTATTGATTATGTTTCGGCTGAGTTTTGTTTCTATTACGACTGCCTTATATGGTGGTTGGGTTATTTATTATGTTGTGGCTGAGTTTTGTTTCTATTGCGGCTGATTTATCTATATATGTGTTTTAGGATCAGATGGCTATTTCTAAAGATCAAGCATGGGATTATCCTCCACGACTTTACGCTGAAGGGGCTTCTAATCTAGAAAATAAAGAGATTAATCACAATTTGCAGATGGGAGATTTCCTTAACGTCAGAGAAGCAATAGGACATGATGTGTGGGATCACATGAGGCAGGGTCCTCTTGGAATTATTGTGAAGCTAGCTGAACGCAAAAGCGTGTGGTCTGGTAGGACTGTCCACTATCTACTATGTCGACAACTTCTAGTATACATGAAGGAGATTTGGAGTGTAGTTGGTGATGAACCTATCAGGTTTAGCTTACTCGAATTTGGTGAGATCACTGGGTTAAACACAGATCCAGTGCCAAGAGGAAGTTTTGAACATGACCAATACAAAGCGTTTTGGGAGGAGTTGAATCTGCCGCTTGGGGTGGGACCCAAGTTAGATGAACTGAGGGCAGCATTAGAGGTATGTCCAGCCTGGAGTTTTGAAAAGCGTAAATGGTTAGGGCTGTTACTTCTTCAAGCCATGGGACTTTATGCTTTGCATCATAATTCTAGGATACCGTTTGAAAGTGCAAAAAGAGTATTCGACGATGAAGCCATGATGACGTATCCATGGGGGCGGACTGCATATGAAGTTCTTGTTGACTCTATTAAGATGCTGAATCCACAAGGAAGGACATACACCATAAGCGGTCTGAAGGACGTGTTGTTGGTTTGGGCGTATGAATCTGTCATTTGTTTTGGAGAGCGTTTTGGGAGAGTGGTCAATGAGCAAGAAGTTCCACTTTTTTGATGGGGTGGAAAGCGTACACGTTCAAGTTTTGATATTGTCATTACTGAGGAGATTAGAAAACATGGCGAGGTAAGGTGTCAACTGATTTATTATTTATTTGTTGGCTGGGTTATAAGTACTTATGTACTTAAGTGGCTGGGGTTTTTGGTATTAGTTATTTGATGGCTGAGTTAGCATGTATAAAGTGTCTGAGTTATTAGTTATTTTATGGCTGAGTTATTAGTTATTAGTTATTTTATGGCTGAGTTATTAGTTGTTTTACGGCTGAGTTATTAGTTATTTTATGGCTGGGTTTCTTGATATTAGTTATTTGATGGCTGAGATAGTGTTTATATGGTGGCATGGTGGCTGGGTTTTTGGTACTTTTTGGCTGAGTTATTAGTACTTTGACAACTGAGTTATTATGTATTCGGTGGCTGATTTTGTAGGTGCGCGTGAGAAAAATGGTTATGAAGGACTCCGTAGAAGAGATGTTTCCTCAGTGGCCGGATGAAGCAGCTGACCCGCAACTCGTTAACTTGATAACAAATATATATGCAGGTCGGTTTGTTAGAGGTTTTTGGGGAACACAGATGAAACGCAAACAAACAAACATAAAGGTTTTTGGTGTTTCGTTAAACGCTGAGCCACCCATTAAGAAGCAGAAGAAAGTGAGCAGCTTCCAAGAGGATGAAGCTGCTGTGGAGGGAAAGGGTGCTTACGAGAAGGAAGGTAAGGCTGATATTGGAGAAAATCCGATAATGATGAAAATAATGTATAGTCTGGATAGAATTGTCTCAAAAATAGACAACCACGAGAAGAACTTCGAAAACTTCGACGCGCGGTTATCCAGAATCGAGTCCAGTTATACGAACATTCCTGATTTAGTCAGAGTTACAGTGGACGAGTACTTCTCTAAAGTTCCCCAACAATCTTTAACGTTGCCACCGCCACCACCGCCACTGCCACCGCCGAGCTTTTTTTCGCAGCAGTCAGTCAATAGTCCACCTGCTAAGGCCTCTGTCCATAGTCCACCTGCTAAGGCCTCTGTCCGTAGTCCACCTGCTAAGGCCTCTGTCCATAGTACACCTGCTAAGAATTTGGGAGACACTGTTGATTTCGTTGGTGTTTCTCCTGCAAAGGACCCAGCCTTAGGACGCGGGCAGAAAATAAGGTTTAAACAAAAAGGAAATGAGATTAAAGAGAAGGACAAAGAGGCGGCTGAGTTAGGAAAGAAGGGTGTGTCTCCTAAGAATAACTTAACGACTGTAAGTAGGGAAGAAGAGGCTGCGTTAAAGAAGAAGGAGGCGGCTGAAAAAAGGAGAAAAAAACAGCTGAGACAAAGCAACGGAAGGCTGACGAAAAGAAGGCGGCTGAGTTGAAGAAGAAAGAAATGGCTGAGTTACAGAATCCGGTCGCAACAAGGACGCGTCGCGGTTTAATAACAATAGCTGTACCTCAGCCGAAGCAGATTCAAGCCGACAGTGAGCTTGCGGATATTACTAACGAATTTCTTGCAACACGAGACGAAGTGCTTCCGGAGTCTGATGAGGATGAAGATGAAGAGGATAGGATCAGATCCGAAAGAATAAAACAATATCGGGAGAAAAATGTTCAGTTATCTGCAACTGGGTCTGCATTGCAACTCTCTGATAATGCTCTCCAGCACCAGTTTTTCCTCTGATTGGAGACAATGTAACGACGTGCATGAGGAATAATTTATTACCTTCACCAGAAATATATGATCCTTTAGCACCGATTGATCCAGCAAAATGGGATAAACTTATGGAACACCTAGAGAAACATAAAGACGCTCCCACTACCCAAACAGCGGCCCATGAGGGTGAGTTCTACAGAATCATCATCACTGGAAGACCGTGGAAAGACATACAATATGGATGGCTGTATGATGATGTAAGTATTTCTTACGACTGAGTTATAAATTTTATGTGACTGAGTTACGTTTTTTAAGGCTGAGTTAAAGTAGAATAAGTAGCTTAGTTTATTATTCTTTACGGCTGAGTTATAAATTTTATGTGACTGAGTTACGTTCTTTAAGGCTGAGTTAAAGAAGACTAAGTAGCTTAGTTTATTATTCTTTACGGCTGAGTTAAGTATACTAGTTGGCTGAGTTTAATATACTATGTGGCTGAGTTTAGTATACTATGTGGCTGAGTTATGTGTTTTGTTACGACTGAGTTATAGATTCTATTATATTGACTTGATTTTGTGTTTTTGCGTAGCATGTTAGTGCGTTTCTACGAATCCTCATCAAAAGGTCCATGCGAGATCCCAGCCCATTCTGGTCCAAGCGCATTGCATTTATTGACGTCTGGTTTCTCGCTTTTTGGGTTCGCGATTACGCGCAGTACAAGCTCAATCCTAATATGATGAAATTCACCGGTAATGGCTATGAAGATTTAATAGTGGTACCTAAACCATAAACCCTAAACCCTAAACCGTAAACCCCATATACTTAACCCTAAACCTAAAACATAAAATTATCCTAAATATAAAGTCAGCCGTAACAAGCCAATAACTCAGCCATTGGGCGGGAACTTGAAAATATGTTTGTGCAGAAACTTGAAAATATTCCAACACAGACCTGGCCCAGCTCTATATAACGATGTAATAAAGCAACTTTTTCAGAGGAAAAAGTGGGGATTAGGGTTCTAAAGGAAAAATGTCTTCCTCCTCTAACACTATCTCATCAGGAAATGTAAACCGAGTACGTACGAATGGGGAGAGAGGAATACCAAAACAGTGTTGGTGTGGTGCAACCTCAGAGATATGTACATCCGGATCAGCTAAAAATCCAGGAAGATTATACTATTGTTGTGCAAGAGGATATAATAAGGTTAAATTTTGTTCTTATTTCCATATATTCATTTCGTGCTACTGAGATCTGATTATTATATTTAGTGCAAGCAGAGACATTTATTCAAATGGGCTGATGAGTGCTTGGTAGAAGAGGTTGAGGATATGAAGTTAGTAATGAGTGACATGAACAAAGACTTGACCGATGTCAGGGCTAAATTCGGTCGGTTGGAGAAAGAGTTTGAAGGAATCAAGACGGAATCAGAGGGGCGATGTGTAAGGAATGTGGTGGTTTGTGTGTTCTTTGTGGGCATATTTTGCTATTATTCATTAATGTAGTCTTGTATCGTTTATCAATAACCCAGCCGTCAATTTATATAACTCAGCCGTACAATTCAAAAACTCAGCCGGTAGGGAATAATAACCCAGCCGTCAATTTATATAACTCAGCCTTAAAGTTCAATAACTCAGCCAGTACGGAATAATAACCCAGCCATCAATTTCAATAACTCAGCCTGTAGAGAACTCGGTCACATTATTTAGTTAACTCAGCCACTTTGTATACAGCTGTAATACAACCAATAGTCTACAAACTGAAATTGCAAAGAAAATCAAAATAAAAATACATCTTCACCACTTGCTTGTGTCAAAAATCAAGCTCATCGGTTCAAAATCACGGAAGAACAGCCCAACCTCTTTAATCCAGAAACAACGGTCACACATGTTGTCACCCTTACTGGTACCAATGGTCCACAGGCTGAACCAGTTTCTTTCCACAACAGCACAACATTGGCAACTGGTGAACGATGGCATTACAGATGAAATGAACTCCAACTTCTTTGAGCGGAAGTCGTCGCCATGCCACAAACCCCATCCCCATTTCACAGATCGCACTAGTTCCCCAACCTTAGCAGCAGATTCCCTTGTAAAACGAGCAAAGTACTCCTCTTCATTCCAAAAATTTTTCCTAATCATTGCGTATGCATACACGGCACGCTCATATCCTGCATCCGCTGCACTCTTCATGAGAGTAAGACCTTCTTCTCGAAGCTCATATGTGAAGAAAAACTGGACACCCTTCATATATAGTGTGCTTGGGTTTCCCTCAGCGTAACAAGTTTTGAACAACGAAATAGGCATAGGGGCTTCCCATGGATATGATAGCAAATCAAAAAAATGATATACCCTACGCCGCTCTGTTAACACCTTCATCGACTTGCACGAAGCTCTGAGGTTATAAAAATCTTTAATGGAATTACTGGCCACACGTTCAACAACTAACGCTTGAATTTCTTCAGGCATTTCGAGAATCGGGAAACCTTCCATTTTCTAAGATAATCAGTTTGTGTCGACAAGGGTGAACTGATTGCGTGTTTATATAAAGAGTTGACCTGGCATGGCATGCAACGTTTCGTGTTTCGTGTTTCTCTGTTTTCGAGAAGGCGACCTTTCATGATCCTGGCATGGCATGCAACGTTTCGTGTTTCATATTTCTGGAAAACCGTTCATGAACTAAATAACTCAGCCGTAAGAGAATGAATAACTCAACCGTACCATGTCATTAACTCAGCCTTACCATGTCAATAACTTAGCCGTGTCATGTCAATAAATTTATCCTAAAGATAACTCAGTCGTATCATGTAAATAACTCAGTTTTATATTTCAATAACTCAGCCGTTAATTGCAACGTTTCGTGTTTTTGGGCGGGAACAAAATAACTCAAGTCTTAATTAAATTTCAATAACTCAGACGCTTTGTGTAACCTAATCTTTACCTTTGGCATTCTAATACCTCTCTATATATAGTCCTCTTGTCGCTTTTCTCTCGTATTATAGAAACAGTTATGTCGGTTGTCCCTGGTTGGTCTCTATCGCTAGCGAACAATGTCAATGCTATTCTAAGCTCGGCAGATCGGGATAACCTACCCTTTCTGAACCCTGGTTTTGGTGTAAATGTCTCCAAAACCACCGTAGAGTGGTTTACATTCTTGCATGACCTATCGGTTGCGATCTCGCCCATTCTTCGAGAAGGGTGGGTTCATGAGTGGCCGACTTACCGTGTCATTCCCGCTCATTTTAAGGAACGCTGGTTTCTTGAACTCGCTGTAAGCATCCATTATGTATCCCTATTAAATTTGACAGCTGTTATGTTTCTAATATTTGTTATGTTATTTTATTTATTTTTTAGCGTAATAACACTTGGGATCCGAAGCATAGTTACGAAGTTTGGGAGAATTTTAATCGCGTAGCCAGAACGATATTTCGTCATCAAATGCGGGTGTTGAAGAGGAATTGGGCGCTTGGTGGGCAGAAGCCTGATTGGATGCTAACCAGAGTTTGGCTTGCTCTCGTGGATATGTTTGAAGAATTTGGACCTGATAACTTTGGGGTTTAGAAAGGTTGCGTTTGATATTTAGTTATGTTATTTTGAAAGTCAGCCGTAGCGTTTATGTAACTCAGCTGCTGTAATATTATAACTCAGCCGCAGTAAATACTAAGCCTTTTATTTAACTCAGCCTGTTACTTAACTTAGTCTTTTACTTAACTCAGCCACAATATATTAATACTCAGCCTTTTATTTAACTGGGCCACGGTATACTCTAACTCAGCCTTTTATTAAACTTACACTTTTATTTAACTCAGCCACATATATTAGTAACTCAGCCTTTTATTTAACTCAGCCGTAGTAGAACTATAACTTAGTCTTAAATTTCAATAACTCAGCCATAATTAGAAACATTAAAATCAATAACTCAGCTGTAATACAACATAGTCTACATATCAATACAACACTTTTAAATCGGACAAGTTTTCACATTATGTCCACTCTGTCTACAACGAGAACATGTGTGTTCTTTCCTAGGACGTTTGTTTTCAAGTGCAACCTCTAAAGAAGATTTCATCCTATTTTTCTTAGGCCTTCCTGGCTGAAGACGAATAGACGGGGGAAAGCATGCTAGGTTAACCACGTTATCTGGAACTGGTAGCGCTGAATCAACCGGCATAACTGAATTGGCGTATGCGCTCACCAAATAAGCGCTGGTATAGTAAGGACTGCACAGGGATATACGACAAACATTCCTGGACTCCGCAGCTGCAATTGCATGCGAACATGGTAATCTCTCCAGCTGGAAACGGCGGCATGTGCACTTTCTCCTTTCCAAGTTAACAACATGCAAAGACTCACCATATGTAACTTCAGTTTGATGAGTATCGATTCTTTGTACAGTCAACAGTCTCGCGGTAGTAACACGACCCTATTATAAATAAAAAATGAACAATGAAAAACATTAGAGACTGAGTTATGAAATCTACTTAGGTTGACTTACTAAAATATAAGGCTGACTTATGACATCTATTTAGGCTGACTTATCATTGATACGGCTTACTTATGAAATCTACTTAGGCTGACTTATCATTAATACGGCTGAGTTATGATATCTACTTAGGCTGACTTACTAAATGAAACGGCTGACTTATTTAATAAGTACGACTGACTTACAAGTAGTAGTTTCTCTACAGCACGTGTAAGCATGGTTCGCTGCGATTCAGCATCCTCTCTCCGTTCAGCAAACCATCTGGTCATCATAACCCGTATCGATTCTAGTAGTCGAACAATGTTAAGACCTCTAGCATTTGATAATGCTCTATTCATTGATTCCGCTATGTTCGTAGTCATCAAATTGTACCTTTCGCCTGGGAAATGAACACGCGCCCACAGTTTGACATCGGCTCTTTGGAGGTACCCATGAAGCTCAGGATTAATAGCTTCAATCTCCTCGAACATTGCATTAAAGTCAGGCATCCTGAAACATCTTGCCGCTTTCTTCACCAGACGAAATACATCTTTCCCTTTGTACCGTCCCAAAATGTTCTTATATAAATGGTACGTGCAAATTCCTCGAGAAGCCAACGGATACACATTTCGAATAGCCTTCCCAATCGAGTTATGCCTATCTGAGATTATCGCAAGACCCTTGTCGTCAGGAATCAAAACTTTTAGTTGCGTAAAAAACCAGTTCCACGAATCGTCATTTTCTGTATCAACCACACCGAAGGCGATTGGAAAAATCTGAAAGTTTCCATCCTGAGCTAGTGCTGTTAGAAGCGTCCCTTTGTATTTGCCATTAAGAAACGTACCATCGACAACCACAACTTTGCGCATGAAAGGAAACCCATTTATGCTCGCGCCAAACGCAAGGAACACATACAAGAATCTTCCAAACTCATCGATTTGAAGACGAGTTATTGTATCAGGATTTGCTCTTCTAATCATGAATAAGTAAGAAGGCAAGTTTTCAAAACCACTCTCAGGTGTTCCCATATCGATTTCCCTTGCAAATTTCAGAGTCTTATATGATTTCCAATAATCCATCTGCCCAAATGAATACAAATAATAACTCAGCCAAATCACTTAAGTAACTCAGCTTGAACGTATAAATAACTCAGTCGGCTAACTTAAATAACTCAGCTGTAACGTATACATAACCCAGCCCATATACTTCAATAACTCAGACGAAACGTTGAAGTTTAAATAATCAGCCAGATAATTCAACTAACTCAGCCGCATCGTTCGATGTTTATATAACTCAGCCTATCACTTAACTAGCACAGCCGGACGTTAATATAAGTCAGCCACAAAGTGTAGATATAACTCAGCTGTAACGTTGATATAAGTCAGCCATACTACAACAATTACCTTGAGACCGAACTGTTTATTGAGAGCTATTCCCACACTCGTAGGTCGAACGGCCGGACCAACGTCGCCGAGAAAGTTTCTGTACAATTCTCCTAAAATATCTGGTGTTGCTTGTCGAGATCGATTAGAACGCTCAGTTACAGAACATGTATGTTCCGAATCGTAAATACGAACATAGAATGTCGGGGAATCCCCTTGTGTTGAAGCACGAACTCTCCAGAGACATCCACCAACCCAACATTTAACAATGAGTAAATCTGGATTGGATACTTCCACATCAAAATCAAATTGATCTCTCACTGTAAGAAGTTTCAGTCGTCTTTCCAACTCAGCTTTACTCTGGTATCGTTGCCCAACAGCAAGGTTTAGCGAAGACATCTCCAACCTTAGAACCTCTGAATCCCCCTTAGATCCGGTCCAATTGTAAGAAGTTTCAGTCGACTGAGATCTCTTTTTAGGCGGTAGTGTCGGTGAATCTTCGTCTTGTGCTGGAGACTCACCATATGAGCTAAAGTTATCATCTTCGGATGACGCACCATCTGAGTCGTCGAACATATCAAATCGGCTATCAAATTCACTGTCTTCTTCGCCTTCTTCATCTTCTCCAACATCTTTCTGTTTTTCTCCGTCCAAGATATTAGAGAAGGTATTCTCATTGTCGTTATGTTCCTCCTCCAAACTAATACCATCGTATCTAGATTCAACTTCTGAGACTTCTGCTTCTGAGCTGAAACTGTATAATATATTACTCTTCTCTCCCGCTCCGTCTTTCCGGCTGATCTCATCATCCTTTTCTGTAATCTCTACACAGAGACGTAATCTTTCGGTTTTCCTTAGGCTTAAAAATATTTGCAATTGACGAGTATTGGAGATGTAAACTGGTGGCGTGTCGTGAGCCATTGTTTTCAAAGCTTTATTCGAGAACTGGTAGCTTAGCTGAATCTGATGGCTCGACTCATTCAATCCGTAATCATCGAGTACTGACTTTGCGAATTCGTCGTGTGTTGTTTTCTCATCTGCATGCAGAACAATACATCCTCTACTGTCGGGTGTGAATACATATCTGTTTTTCTTAATCCAGTTACCTGAAACAATAATTACTGGATCCATAAGATTTTAGAGAAAGAGAAGAAGGTGAAGAACAGATAGCGGCGTCTGTAACATAAACCCTTATTTCGTTGTTGTAGTTAGTAATGACATGGAAAATAAAAGCTGACATGGATGATGACATGGAAAATCAGTAATTCAGCCACCAAACGAACATTTAAGTCAGCCAAAATAAGTCAGCCACTTAATACACCGTAAGTCAGTCAAAACGTGAATACTATTTTAGTAATTAACTTTTTGTTAACAATCAGCCATAACAAAGATGAAACGCAAGAAGTCAGCTGTATCGTTAAATAAACCAGCCGGCAAATGAATGATATTCTAGTAATTAATCTTTCGCTAAAAAGTCAGCCGTAAATCAGCTGAGTTTACTGTTACTCCACTTTACTACGGCTGATTAAATATAACTCAGCTGTAAAAACATCTCATAACTCGGCCGGTCGACGATCAATTAACCAGCCGCGATAGTTAACTCAGTCGTATGGTAACTAGAACTCAGTCGGATTTTCCAGGAACCAGCCTAAGGATATATAAGTCAGTCGTAATATCTGACCGTAACTCAGCCGTTATCACATAAACCAGCCAGATTTTTTTAAGTCAGCCGTAACGATCGACTGAGTTATGTTCATAACTCAGCTTATTTCTCATAAGTCAGCTAGATTATTTAAGTCAGCCGCAACGCACCTATATCTCGGCCGTAACGAAGTTCATATCGTATTGCGGCTGAGTTTTATGCCGCATTCTTACGTGGACCCGATTTTTTGCCTACGTGGCACAAAAAAGTAATGGCATTCTTGTAAATATGTTTTTTCTCACAACGTAAAAAAAGAGCACGCTGGGTATTAAAAAAAAGGTAGTAATAAAAAAAGTTTTGTATGGTTGTGATAATAATTAATAAAATTCATAATAGTTGAGTTAACTTTCCTAAAAATAATTGGATATTAAAATAAATTTAGATCAGGTCCTCTAGAGATTGACTCTCGACAGTTGGGGGTAAGAGAGCAATCTATTCGTTATTGTTATTGATTTGAATAATTTTGAGTAGCTACATTGCCCTAGAAATGAATGGCTAATCGGAAAAGACAATATTCCGGTAAAAAGCTGTCTCTCTCTCAAAAGAACCAAACCTAGAAAAGTAACCTTTTCCGGTATACCCATTTTGTAGTTATATTAATATATTAAGTTAAAAAAGTTGGCTAATCGACTAAAAGATCTATTGGAAAACGTGGCTTGCTGCAACTCATTTCGAGTTGTGATGGGGGAGGCCTACCTAGGCGATCATTTGATGAGGCAAGTGCTACATACATTTTATCTTGGTTTTAAAAGTTTTATTCAAAAAGGTGAACTAGTGTAGTGTCTATATGAACAAAAAAAGAAATGAAGCATATAATGATTATATAGTGGAAATGACATTTTATTACTAAATTGGACAATATGATAATTTTTTTTTGCGCGTAGGCATACATTCTACGCAATATATTAAAATTCAAATTAGTTACATTCAAAAAATATTTTTTCGTACAACTATAAATGTTATCAAATGAAAAAATATTATGAATATTTTGGAGATGCTCATATGAAAAGTCCTACATGTACTTGGTTTTTTTAATTCAAGTTAGACTTTTTATTCACACTATTGTAATCATATATAAAAGACTCATTACTAATTAAATAATACGCATAACTTTTTTTTCTTTTTTATTTGTAACACAGTATCAGCACAAAACCCTAGTCACTCTGCTCAATACAAAACTTTAGTTGTTTAGTAACTTCAATCTCTCCAATACAATACTCGATTTTTCCACTTTCAAAGATAAGTATTTTGTTATTTGTTGCTCTCGTGTTTCACATAGTATAAGAGGGGTTATTGGGAGATGAATCTGTGTAGAGTTTATGAATTTTAAAAGTTGATAGATTTTGAAAGTTACGTAGACTTTGAAACTATATATGCATTGAGTTATAAAATTTGATCATAAGTTTTTTCAGATTTGTATAGATTTTTTATGGATTTGTATCACCTCTTTTTTGTCATTCATTTATAAAGAAATAAATATATAATTTATATTATTCTATATTATATAGCATATTTTTTTTCCAAAACATTCTTTTGTTAAAAAGGAAAGTAATAATGATACATACAAAATTATATTAATATGATAAGATGAATATTATATTAACAAATTTAATCGTATTATGTTCTTTTAGTCATTGATATTTTATTTTAGTTTTTAATAATTAAAGATAAAATAATATAAATATAACTTTATATCAAAAACAAAATCATATAAAATGTAATGTATGAATAATATATAAATATAATTATATATTCGAAATATAAGTAGATAAAATATAATTATATAATTTGAACATAAAATTTGGATTGAAAGTTCAATATAAATTTGGTAAGAATAATTATTTGCTTTTTAGTTTTTATCACATAAATTTTGAAAATCTCATGGATAAATATCAGATTTTGAAAGTTTAGTCTTATGAGTAAAAATGAATAGAATTCATGTCCCAATTAACACTAGATTTACTTAGAATTAGAGAATCAATAAAAACTAAAATTTTTGAATAACAAAGAATTTGAATGGATTTTGAAAATTCTTAAAACAATAAGAATGAATTTTATCAAGATTTTAAAAATCCATGAACCAATAACATAAGAGTCTCAAAATTTTCAAAGTTTATGAGAACTCTCTTGCCAATAACCCACCTAAATAATCAATTCTGATTTGTATGATATCTAGGCTTTTATTGTTTTCCTACTAAAGGTTATCTTTTTAACAGCCGTTAATTTGCTATTAATATTACAAGTGTGCCATTCTTATATTTATGGTAAACAAATTTATTATTAGTATTAAATATAAAATGGAAAATAACCAAAGTAAACTACCTAATAAATCGGCTAACATATTTTTACAATAACTTAATTTTTTTTTTCATTCATCTATTGATGTTTTTTATAACATCATCAAACATATCATATTCAACACTAAGGATATGATACTTTCATTTTAACATAAAGCAATAGCATTTGTACAAAATAAATGATTCTCAAACAAGTCATATTTACATCACAATAGAGTTTATTATATGATTTATAACATAGTTTAAATATTTTATAATCTTACATATATATTTATCAATCCGAGCATATATTATCTCATTTTTATAAACATCTTATATCAATATATTAAAACTTTTTAATAGCAGTGTGAGTTCAGAGTCTACGGATAATGCCCATGTCAAAGAAGCTCAAGCAGAGCCCATTCTCCTATCTTCTACAATGGTCAAAATATCACCTGCAGAAATGACAAGAACACCAAAGGTGGTTCAACGTACGACTCATCCAGCTCATGCGATTGATACGAGCAACAAATTCAGCTGTCTCAAGATGTGTGTTGTCAAAAAGGGTGACGTAAGCACATGATAAGATTAAGGTTTACTATAAATGTTCAAGAGTTGAAAACATGGGGGAACAAGTCAAATACAAAAACAAGTTAAAGATTTTAGTCTTCATTTAAGATCTTCTTCTCTGATTCATATGGTATTGGAGCCATGGAAGATAATGATCCGTTTTCTACACCCTCTCTGAGTATATCTCAATGTGTTATTCTCAAGCTTTCTTCAACCAATTATCTTCTTTGGAAGACTCAGATTGAATCTTTTCTGTCTAGTCAATCTCTCCTGGGGTTTGTCAATGGAGATTCGGTTTGTCCTTCTCCCACCGTCACGGTTCGAAATGGAGAGGAGGTCAAAGAGCAAGCAAATCCAGAATTTGTGAAGTGGGTCAGAAAAGATCAACTTGTAATGGCGTGGCTTTTTGGATCTTTGTCTGAAGAAGCTTTGCGATCTGTCTATGGTCTTCATTCAGCTCAGAAGGTCTGGTTCAGTCTTGGAAAGAAGTATAACAGAGTCTCTGCCACTCGCAAGCTTGATCTGCAACGTAAACGCCAAGGTATGGCCAAGGGTCAGAAGACTATGTATGCGTATCTGAACGATGTCAAATCGGTTTGTGACCAGTTAGACTTTATAGGATGTCCTTTTTCGGAACATGAGATCATTTATTGGGCTCTTGACGGTCTTGGTAAGGAGTATGAATCTATTTGTATTGTGATTAAACACTCAATGGACTTTGTTCCTAAGTTAAGCTTTGAAGATGCAGTGTTCAAACTAGTCAACTTTGATGATAAGCTTCAGACATACTACCAACCGCTTGAAATAAATCCTCACATGGCCTTTCACACGGGTCGTGGTTACAACACTCGTGTAACAGTCACAGAGGAAGTTATAGAGGTCGTGGTTCCAACACCTACTCTACACAAGGACGAGGATTTAGTCAGAAATTTTCGGGAGGGTCAGGACCTGGAGCTAACATGAGGCCTACATAGTCTTATGGGGTCCAAGTCCGGTTGCTTCTTATAAAGGATATCGATGTTACTATCCTCCAAGGGAAAAAGTCTATATCAGCAGGCACGTCCTATTTGAAGAGAATGACTTTCCTTACTCTAATCTGTATTGTGGCTATCATAAGCATTCATCTTCCCCGTTGCTTGCTGCATGTAGTAAAGCTTACCTCAGTCCGCATAAATTAACTGAACATGGAGGACAATCCTTTCATCTAAGAGAAGAAGAGTTTCCACCACCCAGACGGCCTCACAATCTTCGCCAACAACAACATAACAACATGTTCAACTACCAGTCTCACAACATCCGTTGTCTCCACTGAATAGAGAAGAAGACAATCATCAACACTCCTCTCAGTCGTCATCTAATACTGATACAAATAATGCAGATGATGACACAGTCTCTACAGCTACTCTACCTGCAACACAGGTGCCTCCGGTTCACTCAATAAATACTAGAGCACGGTCTGGCATCACAAAGCCGAACCCAAAATATGGTTTTTTTACTGTTTGATCAACTTACCTGGAGCCAAAGTCTGTAAAGCAGCTTTGAAGGATAAAGGATGGACAAGTGCAATGAATGTAGAAATGGATAACATGAAGGAGACTGAAACTTTTGAGTTAGTTCCACCTGAGAAAGGACAGAACCCAATTGATTGTGGCTAGATATACAAAAAAAAGCTTAATGAAGATGGAACATTGCTCAAACTTCGAGCAAGATTAGTAGCCAGAGGGAATCAACAAGAAGAAGGGATTGATTTCTTAGAAACGTTCAGCCCGGTTATTCGGACTGCAACCATTAGAACCATTAGAAACAGTGTATATGATTCAACCTCCTGGCTTTGCAGATTCAGCAAGACCGGATTATGTGTGTAAGCTAAAGAAAGCGATATATGGGCTAAAGAAAGTTCCTCGTGCCTGGTTTGATAGGTTCAGCTCTTTCTTGCTCCAATTTGGATTTGAATGCAAATTTCCTGATCCATATTTATTCATATACCATCAAGGATCAGATGTGATCTACCTGCTTCTTTATGTTGACGATATGATTCTCACGGGTAATAACAATGTGTTGCTTGGAAACGTTCTCATCAGTTTGAGTACTGAGTTTCGAATGAAAGATATGAGGAATGTGCACTACTTTCTTGGTATTCAGGTGCATCAAGTTTCAGAAGGACTCTTTCTAAATCAGTCGAAGTATGCGCAAGATCTTCTTGTTGCAACATGAATGCAAGATTATGCTCCTATGCCGACACCATTGCCTATGGAAGTTGACAATCTTCAAGGTCATGATGAGGTATTTTCGGAGCCATCTTAATTCAAAAGTCTTGGTGGTAAGCTTCAGTACCTGACTCTTACCAGACCGGACCTGCATTTTTCGGTGAATTACATTTATCAAAAATGCATCAACCTAGTGTCTCTGATTTCAATATGTTAAAAAGAATATTAGGGTATGTTAAAGGAAATTCAGATATGGGAATCATCATCAAGAATGAAACAGATTCTACTCTTGTGTGCTATAGCGATAGTGATTGGGCTTGACGTAAGGACACAAGACTGTAACATCCCGAGTTGTGATATGTGGAAAGGATTAAGAGAATTGATTTGGCTACCTATGTCATCAAAGTCGACTTACCTTTTCCGTCACACATCCGTTTAGAACTCCAGGGTTAAGCGTGCTTATGCTGGAGTAGTGAAAGGATGGGTGACCTATCGGGAAGTGATTCGCGATACCGTGTGAGTGAGGCCAGAACACGGGGAAAAGTTGGGTGGTGATTGCAGGGTCAGTAAAAAATGATTTCAAGCCTTGGAAAAAATAACGCACCGACCGTTGGAACGGGATGGGGCCCATGGGCCGAGAGAGCAAGCGTGGGTGGCCCATTAGCCGTGGGCGGCCGGGGTGTTACAAGTGGTATCAGAGCTGGTTAGCCATCTCGGTTCTGACCCGCGTGGCGTCTTGAGACCTGTTAGGGGCGCAACGAGGGCGTTGCGTTCTTTGAGAGGGGGTGAATTGTAAAATCCCGAGTTGTGATATGTGGAAAGGCTTAAGAGAATTGATTTGGCTACCTATGTCATCAAAGTCGACTTACCTTTTCCGTCACACATCCGTTTAGAACTCCAGGGTTAAGCGTGCTTATGCTGGAGTAGTGAAAGGATGGGTGACCTATCGGGAAGTGATTCGCGATACCGTGTGAGTGAGGCCAGAACACGGGGAAAAGTCGGGTGGTGATTGCATGGCCAGTAAACAATGATTTCAAGCCTTGGAAAAAATAACGCACCGACCGTTGGAATGGGATGGGGCCCATGGGCCGAGAGAGCGGGCATGGGTGGCCATTAGCCGTGGACGGTCGGGGTGTTACAATCAATTGGTGACAGCTTCTCTGTGGGAGTGTTGTTAAAGGGTGAGGTCTTGGGTTTGAGTAACGCCAAGCGCACCGATAACCCACCTGTGAACCGAGGCCTAGGGTGAATTCGGGCAGGTTGTATCACATGGGAGGGGTTAGGGTCGGTGCACTGCAGGGCCGGCTGTTCCGCCCAGTTGTGGGGTAGGCCATTATATAAAAGTCGACTTTTATGTGACAGCCCTCCCCTGTGGGACCCACAGGGGAGGGCTGTCACAAAGACGTTCAACAGGTGGTTTCTGTACTTTTCAAAAGATCATATCTTGATCTGCAAATAGGCATGACACTATCTCAAAATCCTCTACTGAAGCTGGTATCGAACTATGTCACTGACTGCTTCAGATTTTACTTGGTTGCAGAATCTTTTAAAAATAATGGGACTGCAACAACAAAAGATGCCTCTCCTACTTTGTGATAATCTCTTTGTAGTGTGTTTCTCTGCAAACCCCATGTTCCATAAATGGACTATACATTTCGAGGTTGATTTTCATTATGTCAGGGAACGAGTTGCAATGAAGCTCTTGGAGGTTAAACATATACATGGATCTCTACAAATCGCTGATGTGTTGACAAAATCTTTATCTCATGCTGCATTTGATTGTCTCAGAGAGTCAGCGTCTCATTACCCTCTACTCTGAGTTTGAGGGGGCGTAATAGCAGTGTGGGCTCAGAGTCTACGGATAAGGCCAATGTTAAAGAAGCTCAAGCAGAGCCTATTCTCCTATCTCTACAACGATCAAAAGATCACCTGCAGAAACGACAAGAACACCAAAGGTGGTTCAACGTACGGCTCATCCAGCTCATGCGATTGATAAGAGCAACAGATTCAGCTGTCTCAAGATGTGTGCTGTCACAGGGTAACGTAAGAAAAGGATAAGATTAGGGTTTACTATAAATGTTAAGGAGTTGTAAACATGGGGAACAAATCGAATACAAAAACAAGTTAAAGATTCTCGTCTTCATTTAAGATCTTTTCTCTATTTTACACTTTTTTGAAGATTTACCCTAGATTTTACTCTAATATTACAATCTATACCATTGAAGAATATTTTTTAAGTTAAAAAAAAAGAACATATAAACTGTTACAATAAACAAAATTGACAAACCACATAACTACAAAAATATATATTCTCAAGTTCTCCATTTCTAGCAATATTACCTTATTCAGTTACGAAGCCATTAAATTATAATATGTATCTTTTTAAAATACTGAACCTAGGATACCACCATTGTTGCACTCATGTAACATCATTTGTTTATCCTCACAAAATATAAACCAAAAAATTACATCATATAAATATATTATATCATTTCATTGTTTTAAGTTATGTATATATATTAATTCGATAACATAATCCATAGGTACAAAACCATCATGCCAGATAAATTTACTTTTACATACACACAATATATATTATGATATTTATTTAAACTCCATATATATATATATATATGGATTCGAAAACATAATCCTCGGATTCAAAACATCAAGTTAGAAAAGTTATTTTACTTTCACATGCTTATGTAATATATATATCATTGCTAAGACAAGTTTTCATATGAATAGTATAATATGCGATCCTTCAAGTTAGAAAATGCATAAAGAGTGACTATGCTATAGTAACCATTATGAAAATGACAAATCTCTCAAATAGACATTTTTGAAGTTTTTGTCATAAAAATAGATTTTAAGAACAAAAATGAACAAAATATATTTTTTTATTTTGAAAATTTTAATTTTTTTTTTTAATTTTAAACTTCACCTCCAAAACTCCACCCTATAAATCTAAACCATAAGTTTAGATTAGTTAAACCAAGGGTATAAATATATATTTACATCTTTTAATAAAATCTATTTTGGTCATTTTTTTCTTTAAGTGCTATTTTGGGGACAAAAAAATTTTAGGTCTATTTTGGTCATTATCTCTTATGAAAAACTTGTCTTATGGGATGGAAAAAAAATTGTAACAATTTTTTTTTAAAAAAATTATAATATTACAAAGTTCAAAATTTCCAATTGCCTTATAGCTAAGCTCAAAATTCTAACTAACTTTGTATTTTCCTTCTAGCTAAATATTTGATATTTAATTGAAATCTTATTTACTGAGATCATGGAAAGTTAATAATTATTTAACAGCTTTTAGAATATTCTTTACAAAATATTTTCATTGTTAATAGAATAAAACATACATAACAAGATATTGTACTTATAAAATTTACCATAATGAAGTTTTCCAATTAATATCTTAATACAATTTGTTATTTTTTATTTGTTTATCTATTCTGTTAAAATAGAAGTCATTACCCATTTCATCTGTGATTTTTTTTGACTATCACTATGAAATTTTACTAAGGGGAAATTTCATTTCTACCATTTTTCAAATTTACCTTTAAAGAAGAGTTATTTTCGAAAATACCTTAACTTTTGATGAAAATAGACTTAATTAATTGTTCTAAATATTTATAAAAGATTTAGATAATGTGTAAACCCAAATGTTAATATATTTTTGATAATGTGTATTTTTGCAAAGTGTTACTTAACTTATGCTATTCTTAGCTATTTCTCTTTTACTAAATACATTTCATTAAAACTAATAATAAACTCTTTGTAACTACTATAATTATAATATATTTTGATATCTTTTCATTTTAAATATAAATCTTATATATTAAAAAAAAAGTACAAATAGAAAATAACCCTTGGTTTTACCTAATATTTACAAGGAATGCCACTGATATTATCCTTTCATCCAAACATCTAAACATTGATTCTTAACAAGAAAAAAAATTTGGACTAAGCTCATTAACAATCTTTGTCATTGGAATTGAAGACTTTATAAAAAAATGTATATGTGTTTTACAAAATTTTATAATAAAAACAGAATTATACATATATATATATATAGCATTAAATAAGTTTTATTTTTATTCATATTCATAGAAGCTACCAACTATATTTTAACTATAAAAAAGATAATAATGTTAATAATTTTCAATTATAATATGAACTTATTCATTTATAATAATAAAATCATGTATTATCATTTACTATAAATGGTTATAGATACAAACAAAATCATGTATTACACTAGTAAAAATCTAACGCATAGCCACTACAACTCAGTGGCTATAGAGCAAATATTTGTGGCTGTGAAAAAGAGAGTCACGCTTTTGGAAAGGAAATTTACCGTGGCTATAGTCTCGTGGCTGAAAAAAAGCGTGGCTTAACGTGGCTATTAGCCACGGTTTTACCACGCTTTTTTCGTGGCTTATATAGCCACGGTTTTAACAACAAAAAGCGTTGCTATATATAGTGGCTAAGCGAGCCACGGTTTTACCACTAATTTAAAGTGGCTATTCTAGCTACTGCTTTCCACCACTTCTTCGTGGCTCTGTGAAGCCACGTTACAGCCAGTGTTTTTATTGTGGCTATTTTGTATAACCACTTTTGTAAATGGTCTTCTTTTGATTAGTTTTAATTTGCCAAATTTTATCAATTTTTGTTTTCATTCAAATATTTATACATTGCAAAGTCAATGAAAACAGAAGTTACATTTATATAAAAGAGTACTAAGTTCAACATTACTTAAACATAGATAATTATACAAGAGAAGAGTTTTAAAGAGTCTAAAAAAGACTCTACAAAAGACATAGTTAAAGAGTCAAAGAAGACTCTACCAAAAGACCAGCTAGAGTTTGATTAACCTTGTTACAAAAGAGAAGTCAGTATGAACAACTTCTAAATGCCATTGAGAGGTTAAGGCTGAGTAGTTGGGGTTTGAGGCTGAGCAGAAGTCTGTCCGGTAGGTGGTTGGGGACGTAGTGTTTGGATAAACTCATTGATTGCATCTCTTGTTGCTGCAAAGTCCTGCTTCATCTCAGACATGCCCTGCCTCACCTCAGCAACATCAGCAGTGACACATTGGAGGCTTGTCTCAAGACCTCCCACACGCATCTCCAGCTCCAGGTTACGGGCAAGACCATTAGGGACGCGAGAAGAAGGTGCGTGCTCCCTGTATTGGGCACTGCCCAGTCCATAAACATGTCCCCTCTTACCCTTATCATTCTGTGAAAAGAAAGGAAAAACAGTGAAAACTAACACCAACAAATTAGACAAATTTTAATCAGAACATAGCATAAGACATTATAAACCACATTCTTATAGCATAAGACATTGTAAACCACATTCTTAAGCAGATCTAAGTAATATCTAATTCCACATACACTAAAACAATTAGTAGAATTGAAATCTTAAGCAAACATACCTTCAGATAAGCTTTGTTTATCTTGAGGCGAGAAGGAGCAGATGATGCACTTGGACTCCCGGGTGATCCTTCAGTGTTAGAGAGCTGTGTGGCTTCCATCTCTTCTTGAGTAACCAGATCTTCAGCACGATAGTCCACAAAAGTCCCATCTGATCGGGTGTGTGTCGCTCTGACTAGGTCAGTGTATGATGGCCATTCATTACTACCAGACGCAACCATCTGCAAAAAAAAAAATTAAGATATTTTACAACATATTAGAAAAGGCACAATATTTAAATATATAGACATGGAAAGATACCATGTTATACTCTATCCTTGCAAAAGACCTAGGTCATGCATTATGCTTGTGGCAACCTTTACCCACATGATCAGATTTGCGAGATTTTGCAGCCTTCTTGCTCTTCTTTTTAGCTGCATCGGTCGCCCAATGCTCCAACAGCATTGTCCAGTCAGCATCATTGACATACTTTGGCTTTTGTGTTGCCTTTTCTTCTTGCTTATCCTTTCACCAATGCTTGTCCATGTTTCTTTCTTCCACAGACCGTAGACCAAGTCATTAAACTCAGAGTCCCAATAGAAATTTTGCTACAAAAGAAAACAAAACAGTAAGTGATTTAAAAACTCAGAGTCCCAATATACAATGTAAGAAAACATAACAACAACTCCCTTACCACAAACGTATGCCACCATGAATCCCTCCTTTCATCAGGAACCTTCCTCCAACTCGTCCAAGGCCCCATGTAGTATGCTTGCCAAGTTGCCCGAATGAAAGAGTTGACACAGGGGTCAATACCAAACCTAAAATGATAACATACATCAGTAATAGAAACAATACATTGACAAAAAAAGGCCTAAAATTAAACTACCATAAGAAATCTTACCATAATGCTCCATTGATTTTATCTGGATGGAGATGAGGCTGTGATAGCCTAGCAGGTGAATTGAGCATGCATTGAGGGTCATCTGGGGGTAGCTATTGGAACGAGAAGAGGAAGCATGATGGTTCAAAGCCGGCCCTGTAGCACCAGGAGGCATAGGAGGAGGCGCAGCAGTTGTCCCAGGTACTCTTGTTGAGTTCATCTGTCCACAACCAAATAAAAAGAACCATAAGTTAGAATCTTATGGAACAAATAAGAGAGAAAGAGACAAAACCGAAAGATATCGAAAAACCCTAAGGAACAAATACACAGTAACAACCGAAAGAACTTGAAACCCTTAAACAGAAACAAAACCTAAACATGCAACAAGACCATTTAAGTGACAGAGACTGAAACCCCTAAATCGAAACACTATGGAAAGAAAAATATGGTTACCTTTAGAGATGTGGGAAGGGATCGAGAGATGTGGGAAGGGATCGGAGACGGCGAGGCTTCGAATCGGAGAAGGCGAGGCTTTGAATGTGTGTCGACGGAGAGGCTTCGAATCGGAGATGGAGAGGCTTCGAATGTGTGTCGACGGAGAGGCTTCGAATCGGAGACAGCAAAGAGTGACTTTTCGTGTTTTGTCTAAGTGTGGAGAAGAAAGGGGGAAGCCCGTATTAAAACCCTTTCAGCACAGCCACGATAAAACCGTAGCAAACCGTGGCCCAGATTTTAATAATTGGAGCCAAAACCAAATAAATTGGAGCCAAACCAAATGGTTTCGCCAAATTTCATCAGAGCCACGATAGGCCCACGAAATTAGAGTGGCTAAATCTTAAATTTCAACGGCGAAATGAAAAATAATTGGAGCCATTGTTATAGCCACGCAAGTCCCACGAAATTACAGTGGCTATAGCATAAGTCACTTTCCCGAAACCTCAAACCTTTAACCCCTAAACTATAACCCCTAAAATCTCAACCTATCTTAACTCACTTCTCATACAACAACATATTTTACAATCTCAAAACATATTTTACAATCTTATAACATATTTTACAATCTTAAAACATATTTTCCAATCTTAAAACATATTTTCCAATCTTAAAACATATTTTACAATCTTATAGCATATTTTACAATCTTATAACATATTTTACAATCTTATAGCATATTTATCTATTTCGAATCATCATCTGAATCATGGTCTGCTTCTACATCACCATCTGATACATATTCATCGTTTGGATGATTCACCGGATCAATATCATAATCGGACACATCATCAACAACATGTGTTTCCACTCGTAACAATGCACTTTCAGCAACCTGATCACGTCTATCATCTTGCCATGCCGTTAAAGCAATTTCTGACGTTTGACGGATTGCTTGGGGAAAAATCTTTGTGCATGCCCACCAGTCATCGACTGATTGTCGACGTACCCGTGGATAAGGAATAAAACATGCTTGATCAAAGTTACCTGGTAATACAAAATGATCATATTTTGCATATTGTCTTCGTGGTGAGACATCAACAAGCCCAAATGGATGTATTCTCATACCACGATTTTTCGTCGTGTCAAACCATGAACATTTAAAAACCATGACTTTCAAGCCAACATCACCATGATACTCCACCATCATGATCTCTTGTATGAGGCCATAGTAGTCTGTCTCATTGGTTCCAGGTATACATACACCATAATGTTGAGTTTTCTTATTTTGACCGTGGTTATGAGTGTGGAAAGTGTATCCACGTGTGTTGTATATTGGCCAAGACCTATAACTACGCCTAGGACCTTGTATAAAATCCAACATCCACATAGGAAATGTGTAAAATTGAGTCGCATCATTAATCTGCAAAACAACAACATTGTTATAAATTACAAATTTAATTAAATGAATTGTGGAACTTAATAATATAAAAAATAACTCACATAGTCTTTGCACCACTCAGAAAATTTGGTGTCTTTCGCTTTTTGCATTGCAGCTGGAGTAATATGAGGAACACTAAGCGTCATATATTCTTCAAACATCCTGCACACATTTAAGTCTTAATTATGTTACTAGAAATATGTATTTATATTATATTTTCGTAATATAAAATTACCTTTCATATGGAGCAAATGTCTCACAATTGAGCATCATAAATGTCTGAAGAACGGTGTTATCTTCATCATTCAACCAACCAGTTGAGCATTGACCACTGATTCTCCCTTCATGGTAAAACAATGGTGGTACATCCGGATAACAGTATGAGAAACGAATATCACTTGGACTTTCTTGAATGCTCATGATTTCAGGATGCCCAAAAAAATTTGAGGAAGCATTTGAAATCTCCTCGTTTATCCATTGTGCAACTATAGAACCTGCAATGCGTGCTTTGTTTTTGACCTTCTTCTTCAAATGGTACATGTATCTTTCAAATACATACATCCACCTAAAATGTACGGGACCAACTAAGGCTACCTCATCTGAAAGGTGCACAAGAAGATGTTCCATAACATCGAAGAACGATGGAGGAAATATCTTTTCCAAGTTACAAAGCTTCACACCGATATTTGCCTTTAAAAGACCAACATCTGGCTCTTTCAAAATCCTTGAAGAGATATCTCGGAAGAAGAGGGCAATATCTGTAAAAAAACATTTAAGTTAATTATAGCATTAATTATAGTAAATTATAAAATGATACAAACGAATAAATACCTCTAATCGCCGTGTGAACATTTTTTGGAAGGAGTTCAGCGAATGCGAATTGATATAGTCGTTCCATTATGACATGACAATCATGACTTTTCAGTCCATGTAGCTTTAAATTGCTTTCGTCAATACATCGACTAAATTTGGAGGCGTAGCCATCGGGAAATTTTATGTCATTTTTTAACCACAGAAGAAATGCATGTTTCCCCGCATTTGGTAGCCTGAATATTGGCACAGGCATCGTTCCGTCCTCTTTCATCTCTAAATCCCGCCTTTTGCATAGTCCTGGAAGATCCAGTCTACTTTTGATGTTGTCTTTCGTATTTCCGGAAGCATTTAACACTGTGTTCGTTAGGTTATCAAAGAAGTTTTTCTCAATATGCATGAAATCAAGGCTATGCCGAAGAAGATGATTTTCCCAATACGGTAACTCCCAGAAGATACTCTTTTTAACCCAATTGTGAGTAACTCCATATCCAGATATTGTCTTCGATGGGTTATCATGTCCATTTCCGCCACAGTCAACAGATTTTGATAAACCATTTATATTATTTATCCTTTCACGCAATATTTCTTCTCAAGTCAACCACGGTGGAGGAGGATCTAGAACTGTTTTTCCCCGTCTAAATGCTTGAGTGTTTTTCATGTAAGGATGATCTGCATCTAAAAACCTTCCGTGACAATCAAACAACCTATGTTTTCTTTCGTTAGATAACCAGAATGCACCAGTCTCATCTTGACAATATGGGCACGCAACCGACCATGAGTTATCCAACCTGAAAGCATTCCATAAGCTGGAAAATCGCTTATCGTCCACATCAAAACTGCTCGCATTTTGAATCTTTCTTTCATTGAAATATCATATGCCTCCACACCATCCCTCCATAACATTTGTAATTCTTCAATCAACGGCTGAAGGTAAATATCTAAGCTTTTCCTTGGATGTTTGGGCCCGGGAATTAGCACTGAAAGGTAAAAGAATTCTCTTTTCATACACATTCCCGGGGGAAAATTGTATGGAGTTACAATAACAGGCCAAAGGGAATGTGCTTCACCATTCATACCAATCGGATTAAACCCATCTGTTGATAAGCATAGATAATTATTCCGGCTTTCAGCAGCAAATCCAGGATATACCTCATTAAAGTGTTTCCACGCTATGGTATCAGATGGGTGATGCATTTCGTCTTCCGTAGTCACTTGTTCCTTATGCCACTGCATATTGTAAGTTGTCGCATCGAGTTAGTATAGACGTTTTAGACGATCTGCAATAGGCATGTAAAACATTCTCTGCTTTGGCTTGTTTTTTCCTTTTCCATTGTTCGGGTAGTAGCTATCTTCTCTACAAAACCTACAACTAACCAACTCCGCATCCTCCTTCCAAAATAGCATACAGTTCTTCATGCAAACATCAATCTTCTGTACGGGTAACCCAAGCCCTCGTGTCAGTTTCTATGTCTCATAATATGTTGATGGAGCATTATTCGGCTGCGGAAGCATTTTTTTAAATACTTCAGATATCTCATCTACACAAGCTTCCGCCAAATTATAATCCGTCTTCACTTTCATCATCCGCGAAGCAAGAGACAACTGAGATATTCCATCCACACACCCTTCATAAAGAGGTTGACTGGCTGCTTCAAATGCTTCAAAAACACTATCCTGATATGGCTCTGCTACGTCTGTCTCTTCTATAGGTTCCGGTATGTATGGTGGTGCAATGTCCGCTGGTACTTCTGGATTATCCTTGTAGTGATTTTCATTAGCATTCCAAGTAGAATTTTCCCACATTTCCTCTTCACCCGTTGAATGATTCGCCCCAGAACTCTCACCAACATTGTAGAATTTCTCTCCGTGACTCGTCCAAACATAATAATTTCCCTTAAAACCGTATAAGAATAGATGTCTTGAGACAACTTTTGCATCTCGTTGCTTCACATTTTTGCATCGAGCACACAGACACAATAACGTTTGCCGCTCCTCGTAATCTGCTTGCTTACAGGCAAATTGAAGAAATGCATTAATGCCTCCGAGAAACACTTCTGAAACCGAATTACTCTCAGGATCAATCCTTTGATCCATCCATTCCCTTGAATCAAAGTAGAAAGACATATAGTTTTGTTTAGAAATTTTGGTTGAAGAACAAAAGTTTTCAATGTTTCAGTCGGGAAGCGCATATATTTCACAAATTAGCCACTACATAGCCACGACCATTTCCTGGCATTTTAAAAAATATCACTGCCAAACGAATATTCTCTGTTTCGGACTGTATAAAGTAAAATTCTGCCACGGTTTGGCCATGACATAAGCATGGCTATCTACATTTATTCAAATGATTGGACAAAACACTGATGTTTCGATGTCGGCACAAAAAAACAAAAGGTAGCCACTATAATAGTAGTGGCAAGTTCGTGGCTATTATATTTACCACGAAATCTCTGTTGCTATTTCGTGGCTATAATGGCCACGGATATTTTTCGTGACTTTTTCGTGGCCCTGTTTTAGGTTTACCGTGGCTATTATATTTCGTGGCTTAAACGTGGCGGTTTCATGGCTTTCTTTCTACAACCACGGTTTTGTAGTGGCAGTTTCGTGGCTATGCGGTAGATTTCTACTAGTGTTATCATTTTTTAAGATATATATCTAATAAGAATAACTTATGTAATTTATAAATTTAAAATTTTTAATCAACATATAATACATATACACAGTTAGGTCTAGGACGGATCGAATATTTGGGGTATTTTAGAATATACGGATTTGGATATGCATTTGTCGGATTCGTAAAATTGTTATCCGGATCCGGATATTTGGGGTTAGGATATTCAGACTAAAATCCAAATACACGCGGATATCCAGACCTATTTTTTAATTTAAAAATAAATAAAAAAACTAACTATTAACTATCTATTTAGTCTATTTAAAATTATTATTTAAAAAAACTTAAAAATCATTAAAATTTAATAAAATTAAAATTTTAATTATTTTATACAAAAGTATATATATAATATACATAGATAACTATAACTAAATTTTAAATATTTAATATCTGGATCCGGATATACAGACCTAAAATTTTACTATCCAAATTTGTACTTGGATCAGTCGAACCCGTAAAATCACTATCAAAATCCTTGAATATCTGTTTTTCAAAGCGGACGGAATCCCGGATCGGATATCGAATATTAAGTTTGAGACATATATACAGTTATATCAAACAAATTGTTTAAAATATTAGACATTCATAAAAATAATACCCGCGCAGATCAAAGGCTAGTATATATTAAAAAGTTAGCAAATCTGTTAAAATGGATATTATCAAGATATTAACATTCAAAAAATTATGTAAATATCACTAATTTCGTATTAGTAATCAAATATAACTATACATTAACATATAAAATAAAAATTATATCCTTTTCATCAATTTTTATAATCATAATCTATCATATTAAAATAACATTTTTTTATATTGAAGTAAATATTATAAAATTATATTAAATTGATAAATTAATTTATTTTATTTAATAAATAGAAAATATTAATGTTAAAAATATTTAATACATTGGCAAAATGGGTTAACATTATAACTATATAATACATGTATAAAATTAACATATTAAAATTTTATATATAAAAATATATTATTTAAAAAAATTTTCTAAACGGTAACTCAACTTTAAAACCCAGATAAGAATTTAGTATAAATTAAATATAAAATAATTTTCAATTATGACACTTCAAGAAAATAATTTATTAACTACGAAATTTAACGAGGAAAAAAGGACCTCATAAACTTACGTGTCCTTTACGAGGAAATTACGAGGAAAGTCCCGAAACTCGTAAAATCATCGTTATTAAACGAGAAACAGGTTTCCTCGTAAAATCGACGTTACATAGCGAGAATATTGTGTGGCATAGTGAATTTCCTCGTAAAGTTCTCGCTAATTTTACGTGGACTTTACGAGGAAACCATCTACCGAGGAAACAACGAGGCCTACTGCTTTTTAGTTGTAAACGTGTTTGTTTTGGGTGTATACCTACCAAATTTCCTCGTAAATTCGAGGTAAAGTGTCATCTACCAATTCTATTTTTTTTCTATAAATATGTTGTTTGAGTTTCAAATGAAAGATACCCAAAAAAACTGAAAACGTAAAAGAGAGAAAAATTGAAAACGTGAAAGAAAAAAAATGTCCAGAGATGGAAATATTTTCGAGTTGCGGAGGTGGATGTATACACACAGAGATGGTAACGGGAGAGTGACGAAAGAATATCTTGAAGGGCTGGAGACATTTATGCATCAAGCAGATTCTACACCGCTCACGCAAGAAAACGGTAAGATGTTCTGTCCTTGTCGGAAATGCAACAATTCAAAATTAAGCACTCTAGAAAATGCTTGGAAGCATTTAGTAAATAGAGGTTTCACGCCACATTACTATATTTGGTTTCAGCATGGAGAAGGCTATAGTAATTGTGGGAATGAAGCTAGCAGTAGTAATAGCAATTTTCAGGTTGAACCCGCGGTTGATCATTTACATAATGAAAATAGTTACCAGCAGGAGGAACAAATGGTAGATTATGATAGGGTTCATGATTTGGTAGGTGATGCATTTGTAGCTCATGATGAAGCTTATGAAGAACCTAACATAGATGCAAAATTTTTTTATGAAATGTTAGATGCTGCGAATCAACCAATTTACAGTGGTTGTAGAGAAGGTCTCTCTAAATTGTCGTTGGCTGGTCGAATGATGAATATTAAAACCGATCACAATCTACCTGAAAATTGCATGGATGCTTGGGCATACTTGTTTAAAGAGTATTGCCGGAAGACAATGTGTCTGCTGATTCTTATTATGAGATTCAAAAATTAGTTTATAGTCTTGGGTTGCCTTCGGAGATGATAGAAGTTTGCATCGAAAATTGCATGATTTACTGGGGAGATAATGAGAAGTTAAAAGAGTGTCGATTCTGAAAGAAGCCACGATTCAAACCACAAGGAAGATGGCGTAATAGGGTACCGTACCAAAGGATGTGGTACCTACCGTTTACAGACAAATTGAAAAGATTGTACCAATCTGAGGAGACTGTCGGAGGGATGAGATGGCATGCCGAGCATACTCATTCGGAGGGTGAGATGACTCATCCATCATATGCAAGAGCTTGGAAACATTTTAACAATGTACATCCAGATTTCGCTAGCAATAGCTAGAATGTGTATCTTGGATTATGCACAGATGGATTTAGTCCATTTGGAATGTCAGGCAGACAATATTCATTGTGGCCAGTCTTTCTTACGCCATACAACATGCCACCAGAGATGTGCATGCGACGAGAGTTTCTATTCATGACCATATTAATACCTGGTCCGAAGCATCCAAGAAGATCTCTCGATGTTTTTCTACAACCACTGATAAAAGAGTTGAAATATTTGTGGTCAACAGGGGTGAGGACGTATGATCGTTCAACGAAAACTAATTTTACGATGCAAGCGATGCTTCTGTGGACGATAAGTGACTTTCCTGCATATGGGATGTTGTCTGGATGGACTACACATGGGAGATTATCTTGTCCATATTGTAATGGAATGAAAGATGCGTTTCAGTTGAAGAATGGTAGGAAGACAAGTTGGTTCGATTGTCACCGTCGATTTATTCCCATCCACCATCCGTATAGAAGAAACAAGACATTGTTCAGGCACAAAAAGGTTTTGAGAGACACTCCTCCTCCATATTTAACTGGATAACAAATCGAAGCGCAAATCGATTACTACGGTGCTCTAGAAACCGTTCCTCGTGGTGGTAATTGGCATGTTCCCAGTAATATGCCTGATTATTATGGAGTTCAGCACAAGTGGCACAAGAAGAGTATATATTGGGAATTGCCATATTAAGGATCTTCTTTTACGTCACAACCTCGATGTGATGCATATAAAGAAGAATATTTTTGAGAACATCATGAACACAATATTGAATGTCCTTGGAAATACTAAAGACAACATAAAATAAAGGTTGGACTTACCTGATATTTGCTCAAGAAGTGAGTTACATATAAAAAGCAATGGACAAGTTCTAGTTCCGATATTCAGATTGTCATCAGAACAAAAGTCGGTGTTGTTCAACTGGGTTGCATCAGAAGTGAAGTTCCCTGATGGGTATGTTTCAAATCTTTCTAGATGTGTTGAAAAAGGTCAAAATTCTCAGGGATGAAGAGTCATGATTGTCATGTCTTTATGCAACGACTACTTCCCTTTGCATTTGCGGAGCTAATGCCAACAAATGTACATGAAGCACTTGCAGGTAATATATATATTTAAACATATGCTTTAATTATATTTCTTTTATATACACAAATAAATAATATGACCAATGTTTTTTAAATTTTGACATATGCAAGGAATTGGAGCATTTTTCAGGGATCTGAGCACCCGTACTCTTAAAGAGGATGTCGTTCAACAACTTCATGAGAACAATCCCATCTTACTGTGCAACCTGGAGAAAATATTTTCGCCAGCATTTTTTGACGTCATGGAGCATCTAGTCGTCCACCTCCCGTATGAGGCATTGATTCGAGGACCTGTACATTACGGATGGATGTATCAGTATGAGTGGGCCATGAAAAATTTGAAAGGAAAAGCTAAGAAGCTTCACTGCATCTGAAATTTATGGAATCGCCGATATTAACGGTGTCATGGTGAGGTTCGTCAACTCTTCATCAATCGCCCTAACTCTTTGTTTTACTGGGCGGTTACATGTACTATCTCTACTGATATCGTCAGATACACTTATATTTTTTCACCGTCAATGACCCAAAGTTGATCGAAGAAAATGAACAGTTTTTTTTTTAAATTGTGCTATATTCTATTATATGCATATAGAATAGAAATGTAAAACAATATGTAATATGTTTATTATATCCATGTTATGTAATGCGGTATATACTGTTACTATATTATTTTATCATGTTTTATTCCATGTGACGATTAATAAAGAGTGTTCTATTTTCTCTAGAAATATAGTTTGTAATTTTCTTAAGTTCTAATTATCATTACATGTTTTTGTATTTGTAAAAATAATACTATGATCTATATTTTATAGTTTAATTTTACATAATAAATCTTTATGTTACATAATATTATGTATCTTTTTAGATTTTGATATTTGGGTTTAGGGTTTAGTGATTAGGGTTTAGTATTTAGAAGGTGAAGGGGTATGGCTGGGACAACATTATCTTCTACCATGTAATCATAGGTATTTCATTTCATCAATATGTACTATACTAGGTAATTTGTGTCATTCTATTTGAATTTAAGGTTTATAATTGGGTTTAAGGTTTATATTTGGGTTTAGAGTTTTATTAGGGTTTAGGATTTTGGTGATTAGAGTTTACGGTTTAGTATTTAGGTGTTGTTAGTGGGTTTGGGATAAATTTTATTATTTAAGGATTAGGATATAGTTGATGTCATATACTATTTGGTTGATATGGAATAGAACACTCCGATTTAACTGTGAGAAATAAATGGAATACACTATTTATTGCAAGTGTATTCTATTTTTATCCACACATTTACTGAGCACAATATATATGCGGTAATTACGTAAGTAACGTGGATGGATTTGGTGTCGTCATAGTGCGAAGTAATTATTGATCATACCTCATTTCTTAAACGTCATTCAAGTGCCTCATTCACCGAATACTTTTACCAATAAAGGATATAACCGGATAAAAAGAAGGCTAAATGTTATCGATTACATTACATCAAAATAAATGTCATTCACTTAATTTACTTTCAGATTTTAGATATTTGTCAAATTAACCCTTTAAAATACCCAAAGAAGAGTAGAAAAAAAACGTTAAAAACCAACGAAAATAAATGTGGCTTAACTAAATAGGAAATAAAATACACAAGTTTATACATAAAGCTTATATTACTTTTATAAGAATAAATGGACAATTCCTAATCAAGTAATGAACAATATATGTATATATTAAATTTTAGAAATAAATAATTATTCATGCTACTCAAAACATCAACAACAGAACATTAACACTAGGAGTGTTCATTACGGTAAAACTGAACTAATTAAAACTAAATTGAACTGAAATAGAGAAAGTAGTTTGGATTTCATAAAACCAAATAAACCGAATGGATGTTATTTTAAGAAACTTCAGTGTATGAATATGGTTGGATATATAAACCGATCAAACCGAATAACCAAACAAACCGATTAATTAGATTATAGTAGTATAGTTATATTTAACACATATTATGTAAAAAAACTTACAAATGGAAAAAAATTAAAACAATATAACTAAACAAAGAAATTTTATAAATAAAAAACTCACGCTTAGCATGGGCAAAATCCTAGTAATATATAATATTTATTATTATTAATTAGTATTAGTGTTTTTCAGTTGAGATTTCTTTTAAAAATTAAAATATCAAAATAATTATATTGCTTCTAACAAGATAAATTTTATAGAATATCAAGAACACAAACTAAATCAGAATAATAAGAATAACTCTTTTATTAATCTCTCAAAACCTTAAGCTCTCTCAAACACTCATAAAACGCATAACTTTTGCAACAGCCTTGCATCTTCTTATATAGGAATATACATCAACTATTCTCTATGAACTTAAGATATTTTTATATTTCTTTTTTCCTAATCCTTTTCCATAACTCGGTAGAATTAAGTCTTTTACTTATATATCAAGTTTCCTTCTCTTTCAAGCTTAATTCAACATTCTCCAAGCTTAATTCAACATTCTCCCCCTTAAGCTTGAAATTGGATTTCCTCACATCTTGAACTCCAATAAGAATCCTCATTTCTTTGAACTTTATCCTCCCAAGTGACTTTGACAAAATATCATCCTTTTTTTCGATTCCTGGAACATGTTCAACTTCTAATTGATTATTCTCAACACACTCTCGTATGAAGTGAAAGCGCCTGTGTATATGCTTGCTTTGACCATGAAATTCTAGGTTCTTTGTAAGCGCGATTGTTGATTTATTGTCAATCCGAATTGTTACCTTTTCATACCCTCTTCCGATCACCTCAGCCAACAATTCTTGGAGCAAGATCACTTGATTTGCTGCTTCCATTGCTTCACATGATGTGAGAGCAACGATTTATTGATTGCTTGAACACCACGTGAAAGGACACTTCTTGAAGTAAAATATGTGGCCTGATGTACTTCTTCCATCATCCATAGCAGAGTTGTGACTACTGTCACTATAGCCTACTAATCCTGCAGCTTTTGAGCTCTCATACTTCAATCCTTATGACATAGTTCCGCGAAGGTATCTCAAGACTTGCTTCAGAACTGACCATGAAACTCCCTTGGATCATGCATATATTGTCTGAGCATTCATACCATGAACGAAAGGTATAGACGTGTGTGAAGTAAGTACCGTAGACAACCAATGTTTCTTCTATAGGCCTTCTCCTTGATCTGATTCTCCTTTTCTACTTTCAACATCTTCAAGTTTGGTTCCATCGGTATATGAGATGCATTGCACTCTTCCATACCTTCCCCTTCTAGAATCTTTGGTGCATATCTCTCTTGACTTAATGTTATACCATCTCGACACTGAAGCACTTCTATACCAAGATAATAGCTTAGTTTCCCTAGGTCACTTATCTCGAACATTGTAGACATCTTTCATTTGAACTCAAGTATGGGTACCAGTTATCAAAAGATCATTAGCGTAAACAAAAACACCTACAAGATGATTCTTCTCTTTTTTACGATAAATAGAGGGTTCCTTTGAACACTTCACAAAGCTCATCCCTCTAAGAATCGTATTCAATTTCGTGTTCCATTCTCTTGGGGCATGTTTGAGTCCGTGAAGTGCTTTGTTGAATTTGTAAAATTTGTTCTCACTCCCCTTAACTTCGGACCCTTCAGGTTGTCTTACGTAAACTTATTATTAGTTCTCCATGAAGAAACATGGTCTTGACGTCAAGATGGTGTACTACCCATTGATTGGAAGAAACTAAAGCGATTATGAACAGTACTATCTCAATACGTGCAACAATAGCGAACAACTCATCGAAGTCAACTCCATGCATTTGTACATAACCCTTCAAGACTAGCCTTGCCTTATATTTTTTTACACTTCTGTCGGGTTCCTTTAACCTTAAAGACCCATTTTAACCGGATTGGTTTTGCTCCGATGGGTAGCTCAGCGAAGTCCCACGTCTTTTTTTATTATTATTATATACATGATCTATTCCTCACAGGCTATTATCCACTCTTTAGATTCTTTAGCTTCATTGTAGTCCCAAGAATCTTCATTAATGATGACCAGCGGTCGTTCACATTCTATGTCTACAAGACATATATAATTTCTTAGATACTCTGGTTTCTTCCGTAATCTTGATGATCTCCTCAGTTCAAGCTGTTCACTTTGATCTTCTCAGATTTCATCTTCTTCTTCGTATGATAAAGTCTCTTTTTCACCATCTTCTCTAGGGTTTACAATATCATTCTCGGTTCCCTCCATCGTTCGGGTGGAGCCATTACTTTGCAAACCTTCTTCATCATCTCTTACGACTCTAAATATTCCAAAGTCTATACTGAAACTCCATGGTTCCTTATTATTTGTTTCACGCTCACCACACCAGTTCCAGGTTTTGTCTCGTCAAATATGACATCTCAGCTCACAAAAATCCTCCTATTGACTGGATCAAAGAGGCGATAAGCCTTTGAACCAGGCTCGGTTCCAAGAACCTATATCTTTGATCGATCATCTAGTTTTGTTCGCCCAGCTTACTCTGTTCTTGCATATCCTATGCAACCAAATACTCTAAGGTGATTAAGATTTGGTTTTCTTCCTTTAAGAACTTCGTATGGAGTTAGAGGAATCGCCAATGATCTTGTCACCACTCTATTGATTAGATAAGTGGAATGTCTGATAGCTTCACCCTAGATATAGTTTGGTACATTCATATATGTTCCAATATGCTTCTTTTCATCTCTAGTAACGTTCTATTTTGTCCTTCAACAACTCCATTTTGTTGAAGCGAATAGGTCGCAGTGAGATGTCTATTGATGCCATGTTTCTCAAAAAATTCTTGAAACGCAAGAGATGTAAACTCTCCTCCTCTGTCTGTAGGGAAAGTCTTGATATAAGTTTTGTTTCTTGTTCTGGTGGGGAAGGTGTAATTGGGCCGCATAGGTCGCCATGTATTAATTCCAATTGTGTAAATCAATATGTAGTTGCTTGTGGGAAGGCGCTTCGTGTTTGCTTTCCGCGTAGGCAAGATGCACATGTTTCTTTCTCTCCCACGATCTTTGGTATGCCTGCGACGAGCTCTTTATTGGCCATCGTTTTCATGGTTTCAAAGTTGACATTCCCTAACCATGCGTGCCAAATCATTGTCTCCTTTGTTGATACTAACTGCTGAGACTTCGTATTTTCGACCTCTATAATGAATTTATATAATCATTACTAGACCTCCTCCTCCTCAAAACTAGTTCTCCGTTTCGATCATTCAAGGTCAAATGTTCATCTTTCATACGAACTTCACACCCTGCCTCCATAGCTTGACCAAGACTTATGATGTTGCTTCTTAGACCATGTATTAAATATACGTTATTTAGAAATTTCTTACCTCCATCTTTAAGTAAAAATCGGACCGAACCCTTTTCCTTTATTTCTATGTGAGAGTCATCACCGAATCTCACCATTCCAGTGATTTTTTCCGTCAAGATGGAAGAAGAATGAGCGGTATCCACTCATGTGATTACTATCTCCATTGTCGAGGTACCATAGATAACTTGTATTCAAGTCGTCCTCAAGAATCTTCAGTTTTAAATTTTGCTCATTGAGGTACACCACCTCGTGCATCATTAGGTTGACTGCTTCTTGCATGTCTTCCTCCTTTTTCTCGATAGTCTCCTGGAGTTTAATTAATCAGCCCGAAAAACTTGACGCATAATGTCCCAACTTATCAATAACAGGTTACTTTTGAATCATCACGTTATTGTCTGTTGTAATACCCGTTTTGATAATAGTAGTATCATCCACGGCATCTCCCCCTCCATTATGATCAGCCTCCCTGTCCTCTTCCTCTGCTAGTTCCATTTTTTTCATCTCTTTGATAGGGTTGTCGAGACTCTGTATTAGCATACATGAGCTTGCCTTGATCATGTTGTACTTCTTATTCTTCTTCACCAATCCTTTCTTCGTATGCTTTTAGTCTCCCTACAATGTTTTCGAAACTGTTGATATCAAGAACTTGCTTAAGTGATGCAATAATATGAATGTATCGTTTTCGTGCTAGAATTTTCAAGAATTTCTTCACAAGTTTTGGTACTCAATAGCTTCACTAAGTTCTGTGGATTTAGAAGAAATCTCGGAAAGCTTTCCCACAAACATGTCGACAGTATCTCCTTTCTTTCATATTTATTCTATCAAACTCAGTCATTAGATTTTGCAATCTTGCCTCTTTCACCCTATCAGCTCCAACATTTCTTGCCTTTATTGCATCCTAAACCGATTTCACGGTATCAAGATCTCCAAGTTGTAAGATCAAAGCTTCTGGTATGGATTAAAATAATAGAGCAACTGTCATATTATTTTTATCTTCATCTTTAGTTCCAGATTCTATTGTCTCCCACACCTTGTTAACTTTGAGAGCAATTTTCATTCGTATGGCCCAAAATGTGTAGTTTGATGAGTATAGCATCCAACACTTGATAGAGGAGGGATCAATATCTTTGGACTTTGTCCCGATTTCTTCTTTCTTATCGTCACCCATAATTTCTTTGTTTTATTACAAACAAAATTTGTAGTACCTCAAGCTCTGATACCAAATATAGAATATCAAAGACACAAAATAAATCTCAATAATAAGAATAACTCTCTTATTAATCTCTTAAGGAAAATGTCTCAGAACCTTAAGCTTTCTCAAACACTCATAAATTATGCAGCACCCGTTACATCTCCTTATATAGAAAATGATATATCTTATTCTCTATGAATTTAACATAATTTCTATATTTCCTTTTTCCTAATCTTTTTCCATAACTCGGTAGGATTAGATCTTTTACTTATATCTCAAGTATCCATTTATTTCAAGCTTAATTTAACAAATTTCAGACCCTAATATGTCATCGAGTAAGCCAGCATCTCTTAAAGAAAAATTTTCTATCATTGATGCTCTTCTTACTGCTCACCAGGAAATAAGGAATGTTCAAGAAGAAATAGAGCAAATTTTATAAGTAACTACTTTAAAGAAAGATCCTTTGTTAGTTAAAGGAGGTTCCTCTTTCACACTTACATATACTCTTTCACCATTACCAGGGGTTCTTTTGCTCAGAATATCAAAAATATTATGGAGGATACTGTAACACCCCGACCGCCCACGGCTAATGGGCCACCCACGCCCGCTCTCTCGGCCCGTGGACCCCATCCCATCCGACGGTCGGTCGTTAATTTTCCAAGGCTCGAAATTATCGTTTACTAACCCTGCAATCACCACCCGACCTTTCCCCGTGTTTTGGCCTCACTCACACGGTATCGCGAATCACTTCCCGATAGGTCACCCATCCTTTCACTACTCCAGCATAAGCACGCTTAACCCTGGAGTTCTAAACGGATGTGTGACGGAAAAGGTAAGTCAACTTTGGTGACATAGGTAGCCAAGTCAATTCTCTTAAGCCTTTCTAAATATCACAACTCGGGATGTTACAATTCACCCCCTCTCAAAGAACGCAACGCCCTCGTTGCGACCCTGACAGGTCTCAAGACTCCTCTCGGGTCAGAACCGAGATGGCTAACCAGCTCTGATACCACTTGTAACGCCCCGACCGCCCACGGCTAATGGGCCACCCACGCCCGCTCTCTCGGCCCGTGGGCCCCATCCCATCCAACGGTCGGTCGTTAATTTACAAAGGCTCGAAATCATCGTTTACTATCCCTGCAATCACCACCCGACCTTTCCCCGTGCTTTGGCCTCACTCACACTGTATCGCGAATCACTTCCCGATAGGTCACCCATCCTTTCACTACTCCAGCATAAGCACGCTTAACCCTGGAGTTCTAAACGGATGTGTGACGGAAAAGGTAAGTCAACTTTGGTGACATAGGTAACCTAATCAATTCTCTTAAGCCTTTCTAAATATCACAACTCGGGATGTTACAGATACTCTATCCAACATGGTAATCACCGAAACAAGCATCCCAAAATATGATGCCTTATTGATCCACATCCCCATGATCGATCTTTGCAAGACTGTGAGCTACAAAATCCCTTATAAGTTATAACAATGACTCGAAATGGGAGGTCGATTAAAACGACCAATTATTTTTTAGGAAATGGAATGGCCAACATTCCAAGGGAGAGAAAAGCATGTTTTGAGAGATAACTTTAACCTTAAGAATAGTTTTGCTTTACTTCAGTCTCTAGCTCAATATTCTATTAAGCTTTATTTGAATTGCAATTGTTGTAATATTCTATGAAATTTATCAAACTAGTAATAAACTATACAGCCTTAAAATTATATTTGTTACTTTTATTTTGTGTATCAAATTAGTTCAAACAAAAAATTATTCTATAGGATATTAAAATAAATATCAAGTGAGCATATTGCAGTTGGAATTGTGATTTATGACAATAGATCCAACACTATCTGAAAGTAGAGTGTTTCTAGAAATAGGTTTTATTCCAATAATGGCTGTGAGTGTTATAAGTCTAAAATAGATGATGAATTAAACTATTGTTAGTAGAGAAGAGATGAGAGGAATTGGTGTGTCTTATTCCATGAGTAATGAGTCCTTTATATAGGATTACAATAGCTTGGAGACCAAGTAGAACTTGGAGAACAAGTAGACTTGACAATCAAGTAAATCTAAGACTTTCCTTAATGGACATCACATAATATTCATAACACTTCCCCTTGATGTCTATTATGCGCGTATATGTTGCCTCGTTAAAAACCTTACCAGGAAAACCCAATAGGAAAAACCATGGTTAAGGGAAAAAGAGTGCAGCGCGCAATTACTTCCCCTAATGTGTACATACGTCAAGATCTTTGAGACGACGTAATCCAATAAGATAAACCAACTTCTTGAAAGTAGCAGTGGGTAGCGCCTTGGTGAATAAATCAGCCAAATTGTCACTTGAACGAACTTGAACAACACGAACATCGCCATTCTTCTGTAGATCATGTGTGAAAAAGAACTTCGGTAGAATGTGTTTTGTCCTGTCTCCTTTGATGTATCCATCTTTGAGTTGTGCGATACATGCAGCATTGTCCTCATACATGATTGTTGGAGCTTCTTTCCCTGTAGATAGACCACAATCTTCTCGTATATGTTGAATGACAGATCTTAACCATATACACTCTCGACTAGCTTCATGAATGGCTAAAATCTCTGCGTGGTTAGAAGAAGTTGCTGAAATGGTTTGCTTCATCGAACGCCAAGAGATAGCAGTTCCACCATAAGTAAACACATATCCTGTTTGTGATCTAGCATTGTGGGGATCAGACATGTACCCAGCATCTGAATAACCAATCAAATCTTCTATGGATGGGTTAGGAAATAATATACCCATGTCTTTCGTACCTTGGAGGTAACGAAGTATATGTTTTACCCCATTCCAATGCCTTCGAGTCGGGCATGAACTAAACCTTGCCAATAAATTTACTGCAAATGATATATCCGGTCTTGTATGATTGGCAAGGTACATTAATGCCCCTATTGCACTTAAGTATGGTACTTCAAGGTTAAGAATTTCTTCATTCTTCTCTTTAGGGCGGAAGGGATCTTTATTCACATCGAGTGATCTTACAACCATAAGACTACTCAAAGGATGGGCTTGATCCATAGATAATCGTTTAGCCACCTTTTCTGTGTAAGTTTCTTGATGCACTAAGATTTCATTCTTGAGGTGCTCAATTTGTAGTCCCAAACAAAACTTTGTTTTTCCAAGATCTTTCATCTCAAATTCTTTCTTCAAGTATTCCATTGTAATTGAAATCTCATCGGGAGTCCCAATAATGTTTAAATCATCAACATACACTGCAATTATAACATATCCTTTCTCAAATCTCTTTATAAAGATGCATGGACTGATAGGATCGTTTTTATAGCCTTCTTTCAACAAGTACTCACTTAAGCGATTATACCACATACGTCATGATTGTTTCAGTCCATAAAGAGATCGATTTAACCTTATGCTATAACTTTCTCGAGAATTAGAATTTGTTGGTCCTGACAATTTAAATCCTTCTGGGACTTTCATGTAAATATCATTATCCAGTGGGCCATATAAGTAAGCTGTGACTACATCCATTAAGCGTAAATTGAGTCTTTCCTTTATCGCCAGACTGATAAGGAACCTGAATGTAGTAGCATCCACCACAGAAGAGTATGTCTCTTCATAATCAATTCCAGGTATTTGTGAAAATCCTTGTGTAACTAAACGTGCTCTGTATCTCACAATCTCACTATTTTCAATTCTCTTTCGCACAAAAAAACCCATTTATATCCCACTGGTTTTACACCTTTTGGTGTATGGACTACTGGTCCAAATACTGCTTTCTTTCACGAGAATTTATATTTTTTTTCTATTATTTCTTTATGATTTGGCCAATCATTTCTTTGTGTACACTTTTCATTAGACTTTGTTTCATGATCCTCTTTCTCATTCATCATACCAACTGCTACTTTGCATGCATAAATATCATCGACGTCGATTTGCTTATCGGTTCCATTTTATTTTATACATGACATAAATTATTGAGCTCTCTTCATTGTCTCAGGTACCTGAATTTCTTTCAGTCATGTTTAGTGTCTCTTCTGGAGATCATTCGAAGACTATATTTCCTCTTGACCATTATTTATTTATGCTCCTTTTCATTTACGAGGATTTTTATCTTTGGAACCAACATGTCTACCACACTTTAGTTGTGGCTAGCAGTTTGATCTTATTATTCTAGAACATCAATTCTTATTGGAGCATTTACAGCTGATATTGTGACTTGATCACTCTATTTATATGGGTCAGTAAATATGTCTGGCAAATGCTTTACTAAGCTCTAATTGAATTATCTTTTGGACTTTTCTGACATTTTCTTTAGTCCGAGGATCAATGATAATTCATATCAACTTATTTACTTTTTCAGCTGTTTATTTTCTCACCCTTATGTTGGAAATACTAATTCACTTTTAGCATTCATATCGAGCCTTACTTATATTCTTCAAGGATGGCTCTACATTCTTAAGTATCAGTGGAGATTCATATCCAACATATATTTCCAACCTCTTTTGAAAACTCATCTTAATTAAAGCTTTGTGGTGGAGCAACTGGGATGTCTATCGCACATCCAACATTCTTAGATGAAATGGTTGGTTTCTGACCCAATACTAATGTGGGGAGAACTAGTGATTACTTATTTGCTTGATGCAAACTAGTGTTGCTCAAAATGTTTAGCACTTATCCCAGTGAATTTGCCATAGTCTTCAAAGACTTTAAGAAGTGAATTCACCAATATTATAAAGATGCATAGTGGGTGATCAGTCCACCAACATCTCTTTTATTAATGCCAATAACTTCTTTTGGCTGGTGAAAACCGTATTAATCTTTTATTTTGTAAGCAAGCAACATATGTCAAATCATTTAAATGAATATTTTGGTTCTTCAATGACTATTCCGCATAAATCTTAAAATATCTTTTTGCATCATTACTGAACCAAAATGGTCTAACTGGTTCATGCCAAGTATTTTGTAAACTTCTCGTTTACTATATAGTTATCTCCACTACATTAATCTTTGTGTAGTACAATGTATAAAAGGATGTTTATATTCTCTAAATAACTTTTAGAGCCTTAAGAATATTTGTAGTTGAAATGAATTTAACATTTCTTTACTATCTCAAAATTATATTTGTCTCAAAATTTTATGGACTTACTTTAAAAAAGATTCATCAATCTCAGTTTAGTTAGAAAATCTTCTAGATTTTCCACTTATTATAAAATATGAGATTCTCTAACTCTTCCCCTCAAGATGATAACACTATAGGTTTATCAATCTTGAATTAAATCTCATATTAGAATCAATAATATACCCTATTAGGGTCATGTATTCTTTCTTAGATCCTTCTTACTTTTGAGACTTCTGAAGATACATTAATATTTATGTACTCTTATGGAGTATTTATGTACTCTTCTAGAGTATTAATATACATCCTCTTCTTGAACATTATATAAACTTTATTACCTTGTAAGGTACTCACAATAATTTTCTTTCATCTTTATATGAATGAATATCTTCACTTTATTACCATCTTTATTTTCTCAATTTCAAGTGAGAATATGAGTTCTATAAAGAAACTCTTTGGTTTTGACCTTTGATCATAACCATATATATCCACATTCACGTCTACAGTCACTTTTACTTTTATTTTCTTGACCACTCATATCTGTGTGGATTTTCTTTCTCAGTATAAAATATCATATTCTCTTCAAAAGAATAGATCTAATCAACTAGAAGTGATTTATCATTGTACTTCAATAGCTCATTGTGTTTCTTAGTCTCAAGGAGACAAAACATAGCTATAAGCTTATTTAATCTCTTTTCTCAAGCATTTGTCTGTTGGACAACTTAATTTGTGTAAAAAGATTTATTCTACAATATCTTTGCATCATTGATATTCTCTTTAGGAATATTTTATTTTTAAACTTAGCATCCAACATAGTTGGGCTTTATTTACAAACCGTAGGTCTTGTAATCTTTAGATGCAAAACACATAATGAGCTTTAGGTAATCATATTCAAGTGATTATACCTTTCTTTGGATTGTTCTCCAAAACTTATGGATCTTTTAAGGTTAAACCTTAAGCCGAAAACTCTCGTATACACAATAGTAATGAAAATAGTAATAAGATATATTTACAAGTTATCTCGAACAAACCGATTTCGTTTTCTAAAAATATTTTTTTTTCTATTACTACATGTATATTGCATGCACTCAACCATAAAAAATTTACAATATTGTATGTACTCATATATGTAAATAATATATTACATGCATTCAACCGTAACACTTTATTACTATATTATATGCATTCATATATATTACATGCATTGAACCCTAAATTTTAAACTAATGTGCAATATCTTATCAAATCTAGTAAATAATTCTAAACCTATGAATCCAATATGTATATTTTATTTATCGCATAAAAATCAAGTATAAATGCATATAAGATGTTCATTAATAGTGAATGCGATCAATGAATAAATTTCAATTAGTAATTATAAATCAAGATTGCCAATATGCAATTATGAATAAATGTGAATTAACAACCTACATATAAAAATATGTCAAAATCAAACTCATTTATGTGTAAAGTGTTAAAAGTTAAACTTGTCACTAAATGAAGAAGCATCATAGTAACTCTATAAGAAAATAAATAATGTATTATGCAGTAATATGATTACTTTTAATAATAAAATATAAGCATCACATATGATTAATAAAGAGAACACATACTATTGAGCATTAGCTTTAAAAACATCGACAAGATCTCTTTTTAATCGAATGATTTTCTTTCCTTGAAACAAGGATAGATCAATATTGTCGACTAAAGCTCCTAAGCTCATACTGTGTATGAATCCCTTCTTACAAACCATGAATTGATAACAAGCATGATTTGAAGAAGGATTGAATATAGACTAAAAATATAACATAATAAAAATCTATACCTATTAGCTCAAGATCGGTAAAGCTTCGTGCTGATAACGTGTTGTAAGTAGAGAAGAGAAGAGAGGAATTGATGTGTCTTATTCCATGAGTAATGAGTCCTTTATATAGGATTACAACAGCTTGGAGACCAAGTAGAACTTGGAGAACAAGTAGACTTGACAATCAAGTAAATCTAAGACTTTCCTTAATGGACATCACATAATATTCATAACAACTATAATGTTTTTAAAGACAACCAGTATTTCCATTTATAAGAATATGAATAAAATTCATCACGAGTCAAGTTTGCGCATTTCTGAAAACGTTATATAAACTTTAAATCTACTAAAAAAATAAAATAATGTGTCGACAAGAACAGATAAACAACAAGGTTTGGATTGCTGCTATTGACTCTGTGAGATTAAAGAAAAATTCTCTAACCAAATGCCTTATTGGAGATTACAAATGAATATTGTTGCCATTTTCTTGTGTAACTTCTCAAAGAAACATAAACATGGTGCAGATATCTCAAATGACATTAATGTTTGAGGATATATATATGTGGCATGAAACCTTCATTCACAAAGTTTCAATTTCAAAGTAACGTCCTTATTCCTACAAACATGCCATCGAAAGCTTTGCGGCTCAGATTTGTTGGAACAATTTTTTGAACATTATGAATAGTATATTCATATGTCAAAAATAAATTTTATTTGAATGACAAATGGAAGTTCAATGTGCTTGATTTGAGAAACTTGTATAAAGTAAAAAATATACACATTGGATATTTGAATGGATTTGGGGTTTGATTTGTTAGTTGAACTTTATGTTCATTAACTTGATCTTATAAACCAAATAAATGTTGATCTTTTATATTGATAAAATATAAAAAAGAAATCTATTTTAAAATATATTATTTGTTTGAATTGGTCAAACAATAATAATTTTACTCTTTAATTTTTTTGGTCAAAATGTGGAATAAATTCACATAATAATTGACAAGAATTAAACTCTCCATTAGTGCACCATGGAGGTTTCATTTATTTGTTGAAAATGAACTTTGTGCTTTTCATTATTTTTCTATAAAAAAGCTTGTTAGCATTATAGAAAAATGGACATTCAACAACAAAAAGTTTACTCTCTCCCACTTAGAATGGTTATGCTAGTATTTTTTTATTTTGTGTCTGAGAGTAAAACACAAAATAGGTTCGTTAGCTTCTATTCTGAGTGATGTGGAATTGTCGAAGTGTGGTTGTATCCTAAGATTTTGTTTGTGTAAACACCGTCACACTACGAGCAATTAAAGAATTAAGGAAAGAGTGTCTCGCCTCCACACGAAACCGTTATTGGTCATCATATTTTGATATCAAGTATTGTATATTTTATTTATGTTTTTATCATTATATAAACAAATTATTCAGTTTGCCATATCGTAGAAACCATTGTCCTACAATATTAATTCTTAAATTTCGTTATTATACTAACGAAAACTGATTATTTCTTAAGTTTTTGATAAGAACAGTTATTCTGATTTTTTAAGATTAATTTGTATTTGTGTTGCATTTGTTTATTGGTTATGAAGGATTTTTACGTAACTAAAATCCGTTAGAATAGTTATTGGTTGACTTTTGTTTTGTTTACCAATCATTTATCTTGCATCTGATTGTCACTTCATCATTGATCCAAATTATTTCATTTATTGGAAAGAAATTTATTTAACTGCCTGAAAAAGTAATTAAAAGAAAATGTTATTAGTCAAATATATGTGTTATTACTTTAAGATTTATTGGTTTCTTAAAACTCATGTTTTAATTTTATGGCTTACGTTTGCAGTTGCGTTTTATTTATGAGAAATTAATTGACCATGTTGCAAATTTATTTTTGGGTCAAATTTCATTAATTCATCTCTGAATTGGCACTAACGATATTTCTTAAGGTTATCAATATATGTTTATAGCTGATGGAGATAGATCACCAGCAAACTGATAAATGGAGTTCTGGTTTTAATCAAGTGGTGAATCGAGTTTTAATATTAAAAAAAAACAATGTCATAAACATTTTGATAAGATATCAAATGGAATAGATGGGAATGAATTCGTGAATCGACGCCCCAAATTAAGTTTGGGAGAGGTCAGCCACATATGAATTATTTTCCATAGAAAATATAATGTTGTTGATAATGATCAAAACATTCATATTTCGTCAATGCTTTAACACGAGTCGTATAAAGATTGACTAGGAGAAAAAAATGAGAAATCTCATATTAATGTAATTGAAACTAACATGTATATTGTAGTTTCTAAAGTCAATATGGTTGAAAATAAACAAAGAGAGTAGTGGTTTTGATGCCACAAATAATATCTTGTAATGATATGTATATTTGCTACAAAGCAAAATAATATTTTTGAAAGAAATTCAAAAAAATACAAGTTGGATTTATAAATCAACTTGAGAGAAGTATGAAAATAGTTGTATGTAAAATATGAATTTCTAAGACTGAATACTTAAAAATAATGTTGTAGGACTTTTCAAATTGCTTTTTATTCATTTAAATCCAAAAGAGTTTTAGATCAATTGTTCTAAACTCTTAAGAAATGTTAAATGCAAATATACATATTTTGAGTTATCTTAAGAAATGTGAGGGAAACTTTTTTTGACCATATACAGTCATTGGCAAGAGGCCACATGAACTTAATGATAATTATCACAATATAATTAAAAAAAACTTCTGCCATGCATTGAGTTTTGTATATAATGGTTAATTATATCTTGAAAAAAGATGACAAAAATTGTTAAACAATTGATCTCGACTAATCTCAAGAGATTAAGTTCATCATGATGACAACCTAGGATCCTTATATTAAAGGTGTGTCATGAGAACATATTGTTATATCGTTAAGAGGAATGTGTTAAGGGCTGTGAATTAAGATAGGGTTTGGCGGTAACTCAACCTAAATGACTAAAGATCCCAAGTAATAGGTTCAAGGAGACAACTAAATCAAACTAAATCTGCCCAAAGCACTGTAAGACTTCGGTCTATACTCAGTTCATAGGATGATTAAACAGTGCTACATGTACGGAATAGAGGATAAACATTTGCTTTTAATGATTTGTGTCCATTTTTTTGAGATATGAATGGAGTAGTACATGATACTCATCGAAACAAAATTAATGGCAAATCACCTTGTGAGTGTGAAATGGGGCCGTTTCTAAGAGAATGAAGGAAATGCTATATTCTCCAAAACGCCGTTTTGATATGTTTGATGACTCGGATGGTGCCTCATCTGAAGATGATAACTTCAGTTCATACTTTGAGTCTCCAACACAAGATGAAGATGAACCAACGCTGCCTTCTAAGAAGACATCTCATAGCATGAAATGAGCGGAACTTAAGGAAATTCAGAGGTTCTAAGTTTGGAGATATCTTCACTAAACCTTGTTGTAGGGCAAAGATACGAGAGTAAAGCCGATTTGAAGAGGCGACTGAAACTTCTTACGGTGAAGGACCGATTTGATTTTGATGTAGAAGTATCTAATTTGAATACACTCATTGTTACGTGTTGGGTTGCTGGATGTCTCTGGAGAGTTCGTGCTTCTAGACAAGGGGAATCCCCAACATTTTATGTTCGTATTTATGATTCGGATCATACATGTTCCGTAACTGAGCGTTCTAATCGATCTCGACAAGCAACACCAGATATATTAGGACAGTTGTACAAGGACTTTCTCGGCGATGTTGGTCCCTCAGTTCGACCTACTAGTGTCGGAATATGTATCAATAAGCAGTTTGGTGTAAAGGTATGTTACAGCTGATTTACTTATTCGTTTTGGCTGAGTTAATGTGAACACTACGGCTAAGTTAATGTGATATATAAGGCTGAGTTTATGTTAACATGACGACTGACTTATAGGTGTATTACAGCTGATTTATTAGTACCTTCCGGCTGACTTACAGTTGATTTATTAGTACGTGGTGGCTGACTTATTTGTCTTGTTTTTGTTTGGACAGATGGATTATTGGAAATCACACAGGACGCTAAAATTTGCAAGGGAAATCGATATGGAAACTCCTGAAAGTGGGTTTGAACAGTTGCCTTCTTACCTATACATGATAAGAAGGGCAAATCCTGGTAAAATTACGCGTCTTTAAATTGATGAGTTTGGAAGATTGATGTATGTGTTCCTTGCGTTTGGTGCGAGCATAAATGGTTTTCCTTTCATGCGCAAAGTTGTCGTTGTCGATGGAACGTTTCTTAGTGGTAAATACAAATGGACGCTTCTCACCGCACTAGCTCAGGATGGTAACTTTCAGATTTATCCGATAGCCTTCGGTGTGGTTGACACTGAAAATGATGATTCGTGGAACTGGTTTTTTACCCAACTTAAAGTTTTAATTCCTGACGATGATGGTCTTGCGATAATCTCGGATAGGCATAATTCCATAGGGAAAGTAATTGAGAATGTGTATCCGTTGGCTTCTCGTGGAATCTGCACTTACCATTTATATAATAACATTTTGGGACGGTACAAAGGAAAAGAGGTCTTTCGTCTCGTGAAGAAAGCGACAAAATGTTTTAGGATGTCAGACTTTACTACGATGTTTGAGGAGATTGAAGCGATTAATCCTGAACTTCATGGCTACCTCCAAAGAGTTGATGTCCGACTGTGGGCGCATGTTCATTTCCCTGGAGAAAGGTACAATTTGATGACTACGAACATAGCGGAATCAATGAACAAAGCACTATCAAATGGTAGAAGTCTTCACATTGTTCGACTATTAGAATCGATACGGGTCATGATGACCAGATGGTTTGCTGAACGAAGAGAGGATGCTACATCGCATCTTACCGAGCTTACGATTGGTGTGGAGAAACTACTACAAGTAAGTCACTTTTTATGTTTTCATAAGTCAGCCTTTGAGAAATCTAGCATTTGCCGCCCAAAATACGAAACGTCGTTATTTAAAGGCTGACTTATTTGAATAGGTCAGCCGTTATCTTACCATAAGTCAGATGTTTCCATAAATCATCCATATTGTTTTCATAAGTAAGCCGTTATGTTACTATAAGTCAGATGTTTCCATAAGTCAGCCATATTGTTTTCATATGTCAGCCTGCATGTTTCAATAACTCAGCCATATTGTTTTCATATGTCAGCCTTCATGTTTTTATTTTGTTTTCATAGGGTCGTGTTACTGACGCCAGACTGTTGACAGTACAAAGGATTGATGCTTATCGCACTGAAGTTACATATGGTTTATCTTTGCATATTGTGAACTTGGAAGCGAAAAAATGCACATGTCGGCGTTTTGACCAGGAGAAAATACCATGCGTGCATGCAATCGCAGCTGCCGAGGACAGAAATGTTTGTCGTATATCCTTGTGCAGTCCTTACTATAACAGTGGTTATTTGTTAAATGCATACAATGAGTCGATCATGCCAATAGATTCAGCGCTCCAAGTTCCAGATAATGTGGCTAACCAACCGTGCTTGCCCCCGGTTGTTCGTCAACAACCAGGAAGGCCTAAGAAAAGTAGGATGAAATCTTCTTTGGAGGTTGCCCTTGAGAAAAAACGTCCTAGGAAAGAACACCCATGTTCTCGTTGTAAACAGGGTGGGCATAATGCGAAAACTTGTCCGGTATAAAAGTGTTGTATGAATGGAATTGGATTTATAAATGGTTTGGCGAATTGGAATGGACGATTTTAGTATTTATTACGACTGAGTTATATTTACATGATGGCTGAGTTACAGAAACATGACCGATGAGTTAATGAAACATGATGGCTGAGTTAAATAAACATTACGGAGTAAAATAAACATTGCGGCTGAGTTAAAGAAATATTACGGCTGAGTTAAATAAACATTACAACTTGAGTTATGTTAACATGATGGCTGAGTTATACAAACGATACGGCTGACTTAGTTTAGATTCTATCTAACCTAAGAAATAGAACCAAACTATCGCAAAACCAAACCCACAAACCACCACATTCCTCAAACACTGCACCTCACTGATGCATTTGTTTCCTCTTTTCTCGGATTATATCTTCATTCCTTTGAACTCTTTCTCTAACCGAGCGATATTGGCTTTCAACTTCGACATGTCTTTCTTCATATCTTCAACCTCTTCTACCAAACACTCATCTTTCCATTTGAATAAATGAGTCTGTTTTCACAAATAAACTACAACTTAATAACACATACTTAATTATTTCAAAACATGCCATATAAGAACAAGATCTAACCTTATTATATCCTCCTGCTCAACAATAATACAATCTTCCTGGATTTTTAGCAGTTCCTGATGTAAATATATCAGAGGGTTGGGCACACCAATATTGTTTTGGCGTACCCCTCTCCACATTCTGACGTCGTCTGTTTACGTTTTCTGTCAATAAATCCTATTAATTTCAACAAGAGTATATACGAACACAATCGAGATCTACATACCTGGAACGCATGATGAGATAGGGTTAGATGAGGAAGACATTTCTTTTTGGGATCTCTTTTTTTTAAAAAAATGTTTTTGGATGCTATCCAATCACAATCGAATATGAAGTATTTTGAAAACGATGACGTTTAATATTTTGATTAAAAATATCAGAAGAAAACATGTTATCGTCTCGTAAATATAACATTCTCGAGATGCGTGACATAGTCGCACACCTTAATAATTAGAGTTATGTTTTTGAAATATAAAAAACTGAATGTCGCAAGTTATATAAACAACACGGCGGAGTTATTGTAACAATATGGCTGAGTTAATGAAACAACAAGGCTGAGTTGTATGAATATGACGGCTGAGTTATTGAAACAATACGGCTGACTTGCATGAATATGACGGCTGAGTTATTGAAACAATACGGCTGAGTTATTGTAACAATACGGCTGAGTTAATGAAACAACAAGACGACTGAGTTATGAATATTACGGTTGAGTTATGTTTACAACACCACTGAGTTGTATGAATATGACGGCTGAGTTATGTGATAAATAAGGTTGAGTTATAGAAACAACAGGGCTGAGTTTTATGAACATGATGGTTGAGTTGTGTGATAAATGAGGTTGAGTTATAGAAAAACGTCTGAGATTTATGTAGATAAATAATCATAAAAATTACATTCAACAACCAAAATTATCAAGACCAAACTCATCAAACATATCGATGAGATCAAGCCAAACTCTAGTTATCATCCACGAAGGCTTCTCGCCGCCATGCGCCCATATCCTCCTCAACCAGCGCATTTGAGTTCGAAATAGCGTTCTGGCCACCAAATTAAAATGTGTCCAAACTAACAAATTATGCCACGGATCCCACGTGTATTTTCGCTACAAAATAAAATAAATGACTAATACTAGTATTGTTTCTATTCAATCTAATATGAATACATAATTGGTGCTTAAAGCAAGTTTAAGAAACCAGAGGCGCTTAAAATGATCGGGAATGAACCGGCAAGTCGGCCAGTCATATACCCAGCCTTCTTGAAGAATCACCGGGATCGCCTACGAGATATCATGTAAAAATCTAAACCACGTAACACTTGTTTTGTCAACCAAGGAACCCACACCATGGTTTAGAACGGGGAGGTTATCTCGATCCGCAGAGCTTAATATGGCATTGACAGCTACCTCTAAGGTCGTTGTGTAAACATGGACAATCGACATTATGTTACTTCTGATGAGATTAGGTTTTCAGAGAGTGTATGTGATTGGAGAGACAAGGTTTAAGAATGACTATATATAGAGAGATATAGGACAATGAAACGTTACGAAAAAATTCGCATCAGTGACTTTTCTTTTTGTTCCCGCCCAAAAAAACGAAACGTCGCATTTAATTACACATGACGGCTGACTTATAGAAACTTGATGGCTGGCTTATGTTAATGCAATAAGTCAGCCGTCATGTGTAACTTATGATTAGGGGTTAGGGTTTAGGGTTTAGGGTTTAGGGTTTAGGATTTAGGGTTTATAATATAATATAATATTTAGGTTTATACTATAGGATTTATGTTTATACTTATGTTACACATATTTTATGGTTTAGGGTTATCTTATATGGTTAATTGTAGTACACATGGACTCAATATCTAGTCTCTACTTGGAAATATAGGAAAGTATACATATTTAACTTTATATGATTAAGGTACATTGTGTATATTAATATAACAATTTAACTTTATATGAATAAGGGTTACCTTATATGGTTTAGTTAGGTAGTTGTAAGATAGTATATATAACAATAACAAGTTATGTTTCAAATTGGAAATATAAGAAAGTATACATATTTATTGGAAAATAGATTGTATATGTTTTACCTTTATTTTATATGATTAAGGGTTACCTTATATGTTTATTTAGGTAGTTGTAAGAGAACATATATCTTAGTAACCAGTTAGAGTTTCAACTTGGAAATATGAGAGAGTACACATATCTATTTCAATTAACCATATAAGATAACCCTAAACAATAAAATATATGTAACATAAGTATAAAGTTTACTTAGGTTAATTAAGAGAAGTTATATCTCAAAATTAAGTTAGGGTTTGTTTCAGTTACCACTGAGTTATACAAAAGATACGGCTGAGATAGTTTACCATATCAAAGAGTCAACATAATAGATAACCGAAATCAAAGAGTATGAATTACATAAGCATAGCACAAACCAAGAGTCAAACATACTACAAATCATGCTGAGATAGTTAACCAAATCAAAGATTCAAAATAAATTCATCTCCTCTTTCTGCGAAGATCTCTGCTCCCATCTTCATCCGCAAACCCTGAATGTTAGCATCAGATATCCCATCAAATGTTACACCAAGCGCTAGACACTCGACAAACTTACACGAATACACCCCACAATCGCCAACTTGAGTGTTTTGTGGAATGTTTTTGCCTCTCCTCCTACGGAACGCAAGCTGCTTCATCGTAGGTTGACGAATGTTGGAAGGAAGGAATTCATTCAACATTGCAGGAATCATATGAGTAATAGGCGTAAATGCATCTAGTATTTTCTGTTCACTCTCTGGTGTTTTCTCTCCCATGATGAAATCGTAAACATCAATCTTCTCCTTCACAAGATCCACATCATATGCCACCCAATGATTGCCTCCAGTTTGAAGCACTCCATACAAGTGATCCACATCCGCCAACCACTTTAAGTGTGTCATACAGTCCTTGGGATTCCGACCGTGTACTAATTATTCATAACCAGTATCTTTGAATTTGAACTGCTTTGGTTTGATCTTGAACTGGTCGTAATCCCTACACCATTGTAGAGTGAACCAAATGTCCATAAAAGCAATGCACTTGGAGCAGAATAGGGTGGGAACTTGCATAGAACTTCCCCTTACGACTCTCATATAAGCAGCAACATGCTGTACAAAGAATATATAATTCAGTCTACAAGGAAAATTAACTCAGCCGACACGTATTATATAACTCAGCCTAAAAGAAAATTAACTCAGCCGACACTTATTATATAACTCAGCCTAACAGAAAATTAACTCAGCCAACACTTATTATATAACTCAGTCTACAAGAAAAATTAACTCAGCCGACACTTATCTTAACTTACATTATCATACAACCATCCATAGTAGGGTTCTGGCCAATACGCTCTTTCGGTGATGAGGTATCTGTAGAACTTAATTGGTTCTTCAACCTCGTCATGTGGAATGTTCCTAACAATTAAATCCAAGTTAGTTTAACCAAATATTGCTAATAGTTGTATCAACAAATGGTGTAAAGATCCATACTCGAATTGCTTTAGGTGTTCCATAAGTTTCTCCAGTTTAGCCGGATCAACAGGTGCAAGAGGATCATAGATTGCTACTGAAGGTTCAACGTTCTTCCGCATGAACGTCGTTCCATTGTCTCCAATATAAGGAAATACTCGTGCTGGAAGAGCATTTTCTTTTGTCGTTGCTAACCCAGTTGGGGTTAATTGAACATTTCTTTCTCGACAAGTCTTAATTTTCGCAGACCTAATCTTTTCCTCTTCGTCCTCATCAGACTCCGGCAACAGTTCGTTATTCATCGCGATTGTTTCTTCGGTCACATCATTTAGCTCATTGTCACTAACAATCGGGTTCTTTCTTGGAATAGATATTCTTATTACACCGTCGCAAACCTTTTTTGCAGCAGGGGACACAACCGCAACTTTTTGTTTCATATCAGCCGCCTTTTTCTTATTCCCAGCCACCCCCTTCTTCTTTGACTCAGCCTCATTCTTCTGTAACTCAGCCGCTTCTTGCTTTTTAATATCAGCCGCCTTTTGCTTTAACTCAGACGCCTCTTTCTTTTTAATATCAACCTCTTTCCTTTTTAACTCAGCTGCCTCTCTCTTCTGTAACTGAGTCATCTTCCTCTTCTCAGCTACTGTCTGTTTTGGTATTTTTTCATCACCCTCCTGTTGTTTTTTTGACCTAAGCCTGTAACCGCGTCCTGCTTCTTTGCCAGGAGAAACAAAAACAAAATCAACATCACCAAAGTCATCTACCAAATTCTTTTTCACCTCACCAGCAGCTTTAGCCTCGAAACCTTTTGCATTGGCTTTACCACCTTTAGCAGGGGTCTTACCATCTTTAGCAGGGGTCTTACCCGCCGTTGGACTATTAACGGACTTCTGCTGTAAAGATATCTTAGTGGGCACTTTATCAACGTTTTCGCCACTTTCCCCTAACCCAATAACTCTCAAATGCTCTGCCACTGAAGCTTTGACTATTTCATGAATGTGACTCTTCATATTGTCCAGCTTCTGGTTGACCTCACCAAAGTTGGTATCATATGAGATGAACCGCGAGTCATACTTGTCAAACTTTTTGGAAATTTTGTCCAAACTAGTGATTATGGTCTTCAGAGCCGAAGTTTTCCCAATCTCTTTGCTACCTTCCTTCTCTACACCAGAAGCTTCCCCTTCTGAGTTGTTCGCTTCCTTCTGTTTCTTATTTTTTTCAGCTTCTTTGCGGGAGGCTTAGCCTCTGACAAAACTCTAGCTCTAGCCTTCATTTTTTTCTCCTTCTCATTCTTCTGCACATCCCAAAAACCTTTAACAAACGTACATGCATGTTTGTCTCTTATTAATTTTTCAAGTTGTGGGTCATTTTCTTCATCCTCCCACTGAGGAAACATCTTTTCTATGTCCTCCTTCATAACCATATTCTTCACACGCACCTACAACATTTAACGATAAATCAGTCATCTAAACATATAACCCAGCCATCATATAAGCGATAAATTAGTCATCAAACAAATAACCTAGCCATCATATAAATAATAACTCAACCATCAAATAAATCATAACTCAGTCATCACTTAAAGCACATAAATCATAACTCAATCATCAAACAAAACTAACTCAGCCTAAAACCTTACCTCACCATGGTCTCTGATTTCCTCAGAGATTATAGTAGTAAAACTTGAACGTGTACGCTTTCCACTCCATAGCAAAAGCGGAACTTCATTCTTATTGACCACTGTCCCAAAACGCTCTCCAAAGCAAGAGATAGATTCATACGCCCAAACCAATAACGCGTCCTTCAGGCCGCTTATGGTGTACGACGCTCCTTCTGGACTTAATCACTTAATAGATTCAACAAGAACTTGAAATGCAGTCCGACCCCATGGATAAGTCATCATGGCTTCATCATCGAAAACTCTTTTCGCACTTTCAAAGGGAATCTTAGAATTATGATGCAGAGCATAAAGTCCCATGGCTTGAAGAAGTAACAGCCCTAACCATTTACGCATTTCAAAACTTCAGGGCCGACATACCTCTAATGCTGCCTTCAGTTCATCTAACTTGGGTCCACTCCTATGCGGCACTTTCAACTCATCCCAGAATGTTTTGTATTGGTCTTGGTCAGGTTCAAAACTTTCTGTTGGCAGTGGATATGTGTTTAACCCGGTGATCTCACCAAATTCCCGTAAACTAAACCTAATAGGTTGATCAACAACGAGACTCCAAATCTCATTCTTAAGGACTACCAACTGTCTACATAGTAGATAGTGTACGGTCCTACCAGACCACACACTGTTTTTATCAGCTAGCTTAGCAATTATTCCAATAGGACACTGCTTCAGATGCTCCCACACATCAACTCCTATTGTTTCTCTAACGTGAGGGAATTCTCCCATATGGAAATTGTGATTAATGGCTTTATTTTCCAGATTAGAAGCCCCTCTTAAAGGGTAATCTCGTGCTTGATCTTCAGAAGCATCCATCTGATCACAGAAGAAATATATAACGTAGCAACAATAAATCAGCCGTGTAACATACAATAAACCAGCCGGTATAGAAAAGTAACTCAGCCACATGCATCTATAAATCATCCGTAATAGAAACCTAACCCAGCCACAACGGAAAAATAAATCAGCCACAATAGAAACCTAACCTAGCCACAACAGGACGCTAATAAATCAGCCGCAACAGAACCTAACGCAGAATGACAAATTAAATCAGCCGCAATAGAAACCTAACCCAGCTACAACTGTCTAAGTTACTCAGCCGAAACAGAGAACTAACTAAATCATAATATAAATCGAACCCAGCTACAATACAACTCTAAATTAGTCACAATATAAACCAAACTCAGTCGCGAACTCGAACAGACGCCGTCGAAACATACCAGACAAGACGAAGACGCTATGCTTTTCGGAGATTACGGAGAAGCTTTGCGGAGACGAAACGATTCTGAGGGAGACGAAGTTTCACAAAGGGAATCCGACGGAGAGATTTCTAGGAAGATAGGGTTTAGAAATTTTCTGATTTTTTTTGTTTGAAACCGTTGAGGTTAATAGAACCAACTCTTCATTTTCTCTCTATGGTGACATGGAATGGGGGTTAGTGACATGGAAATTAGTTCAATGACATGGATTTTTGATTTAAAATTAATGACAATTAAAAAAATTAATTAAGGGGCTTAAATTGTAATTTACTAGGGGGTGTAAAACATTCTAGTAATAAAAAAAATGTATAACACTCTAGTAATATACCAACAAATGTATAACATTCTAGTCATTATCTCATAGTATATTAATATGTCAAAATTGAGTTTTATTTGAATGAGAAATGGAGGTGCAATGTGTGTGATTTGAGAAACTTATATAAAGTAAGAAATATACACATTGGATATTTGAATGGATTTGAGGTTTGATTTGTTAGTTGTACTTTATGTTCATTAACTTAATCTTATAAACCAAATATATGTTGATCTTTTATATTGATAAAATAAAATAAAAAAATCTATTTTAAAATATATTATTTGTTTGAATTGGTCAAACAATAATAATTTTACTCTTTAATTTCTTGGTCAAAATGTGGAATAAAATTCACATAATAATTGACAATAATTAAACTCTTCGTTAGTGCACCATGGAAGTTTCATTTCTTTGTTGAAATTGAACTTTGTGCTTTTCATTATTTATCTATAAAAAGGTTTGTTAGCATTATAGAAAAAATGGATATTCAACAACAAAAAGTTTACTCTCTCCCACTTAGAATAGCTATGCTAGTATTTTTTATTTTGTGTCTGAGACTACAACACAAAATTTATTTATGTTTTATTATTATATAAATAAATTATTTAATTTGTCATATCGTAGAAATTATGGTCGTACAATATTAACTCTCAAAGAGATTGAGTCCATTCCCCTCCAGCTTAGAGTGATCACAGTAGTTCTAGAGCTATTTTACAAGTTGCCGACGATGAGGAGTTCATTCTTCCCCGGCCATGATGACCAACCAAAACACTTCCCAAATAATGAGAATACATAATTTGCCGGTAAATAAGTTTTACGTTTCTATGATAAATATCAATTTTATTCAACATTTGTTTATATTAAATCGCGATAGTGTAATATAACCAATACATAATATAATTCCCAGAGCTTTACTACGTTTTCTCTTTAGAGACAAATATTTTTGAGTTTTACCACAGTTACGACCCTACAATTCATTACCTGGAAAAATTGTGCAAAAATGATAAATTTAAAAGCAAAACTGATCTATTTTTTTTTATAAAAATATATAGCTTTTATAAATGATGATAAAAAATAAATTAGGTTTAAAATGGGTTTCTATGTTGTTGATGGATAATTAAATATAATAATAGTTGAGAATTAAAAAATAAAAATTTGGCAACAATGCTAAACTGAACAAGAAAATTTGAAGCTTTATTCAGTCAAAACATAGAAAATTATATAAACTATGAATAGAACTGATTAAATATGTGTAATTTTTATATATGCTTTTGAAAGAAAATAAAAATGCATGTACC